>RJWH01001246.1:0-253337 GCA_004363575.1 Solenodon paradoxus | reverse complement strand
TTTTTGGTTTCATTGATCTTCTGGATTGTCTTTATTTTCCATTTTGTTTATTTCTGCTCTAATTTTTATTATTTCTTTCTTCTACTGAATTTTGGCTTTAATTGTTCTTTCTTTAGGTGTTTTGAATGTAGGATTAATTTGTTTGTGATTTTTCTCTTTTCTTGGTGTGGGCCTGCTTTGCAATGAAGTTTTCTCTTTTTCGCTTTTGCTGTATTATAGTCCATAGATTCTGACAGCTTGTATCTTTATTCTCATTTGTCTCTATTTATTTTAAGTTCCTCTTTGATTTCTTCTTTTATCCAAGAGTCATTCTGAAGCACATTGTTTAATTTCCAAACAATTGTGATCTTCTAGTTTACATTTTGTGCTTATTTCTAGTTTTGAGACATTGTTGTCAGAGAAAATCCTTAGTATGATTTCAATCCTTGTAAATTTGTTATGACCTGCTTTGTGTCTCAAATATGATATATCCTTGAGAATGTTCCAGGAGCACTTGAGAAGAAAGTGGTATCTGTAGTCATTGAGTAAAGTGTATGGTATGTCTATTAGGACTAATCGTTTGTAGTGATCACTTAAAGCTTCTGTTTTCCTACTGATTTTCTCCCTGCTAATTTTCATTATTGTAAGTGGGGTGTTGAATTCTCCCACTATTATTGTGTTGCTGTTAATGTCTCTCATTTGTTCTGCTAACACTTGCTTAATACATTTTGATGTTCCTTCATTTGTTGTACATATGTTTATAAGCATTAGGTCCTCTTGTTGGATTGACCATTTAATCATTATATAATGTCTATCTCTGTCTTTTGTTATGCTCTTTGGATGGAAGTCTATTTTATCTGATATGAATGTATCTGCCACTGCTTATCTTTTGGTTGCCATTCAACTGTAGGATTGTCTTTAAACCATTAACTTTGAGCCTATAGTTACCTTTTTTGAAAGAAAGTGGTTCTGTGATGAAGAGATCTAACACCTTCTATTAAGTCACCATCTTGACCATCTTCTACTTTGTTCTTTAATAATCATTGTTTCAAGGCCCTTTAAGCATACAGAGCAAGAAGATATGTATACAGTAACAAATGTATTTGCATATATATCTTAATATGTAATTATGGAACTATATAGCAAGGGAAACATGAATTCATTGTGATGCAACTATTTCTAATTCAGTATCATATACGTTATTTTAGGCTCCCTCCTTGCATATTTGCAACCTTTAATTCCAAAAATTAGATCTGATAGTCACTATTTCGCATCCATCAATTTAATTGCTCAATTCTTGTGTATACCTGTTTCAAAATGTGAGATAATTACCTGGTACACCAGAAGGAAACAGTTTTATTAACCAGAGTACCATACTTTTTTATGTTTTTTATGCCTTTATTTTACTTAATTTTGAATTTACATAGGTTAGAACCATATTCTCCCAACCCTTTCAATAAGAATTTATAATTAATTTATAATATAGTTAGATTGATCATGTATCCTATTCCATTCCCAAAGATCCTCAGGCTCCTTGAAATATATAATTACTATCCATTGATTTAGTGTTTCTACTGTGAAATTCTAAGGGTTTTGACAAGTGCATAGTGGTATATATCCACTAAGACAGTATGATGCAGCATAGTTTCACCATCATAAAAACTCCCCATTTTTCACCTATTCAGTCATCTGCTGTTCCTGTTGATCCCTTGGCATTCACTGATGTTTTTGCCATATTTTTAATTTTAACTTTCCCAGAATGCCATCATTGGAATAATATAGCATGCAGTCAGTTCTGAATATACATCTAAATATGTATTTTTAATTCCTTTATGTCCTTGGATGGCTTAACTACTCATTTTTTTAATTGCTTAATAAAATTCCATTGCATGGATGTATCAGTTTGTCTGTTTGCCTATTGAAAAACATCTTGGGTGCTTCCCATTTGTGGTGTTTATAAAATTAATACAAAAACTTTTGTGCAGATTTTATGTGACTAAATTTGTCTTATATAATCATACATCTGACAAAATATTGACATTTGAATTAAATTTTTAATTATTAATGATGCTTTAGAGATATCACATAAAGATAGTATTTAACTATTGTGTTGTTTTACACAAATGTGTAATCTATACTACATCTTTATAAATTATATTATTTATAAAAATAATAGAAAGTTTGTAGATGAAGAATGATTACTGTTTTATAATTATTTGAACAGAAGTTTTGCCAGTTGATTTTTGTTCAAAATTTAAGAAATCTCATCTTAATAAAGCTATTATTTTAAATATATCTCATGGGAGTCAGAATTATATATGATTAAATTTATTATGATGGATGCAAGGAAAATGATTGGATCAGGCTTGTCTTAGGGCTGCCAGCATCAAATGTATGAAGTTATTATAACCAAGGTCTACAAAAAGTCATAAAGCAGCAGACTTGAGAAAAATGAAGGGAGCTTGTGAAAGTTACTGTACTATTTGTTCACTGGGAAGAGGTTGGGGAATGATCACTGACCTCTAAGTAACAGAGAATGGAACTCATCTTTCACTTCTGAATGAGCTCCTTTCTGTAATTGATGGCATCTCCTGAAATGACTGTGATCATTAGGGCTCCAGTGACTGAATTAAAAGAAAATGAAGGATGCAGATGGCTGTAGTAAAGCACGGAAAATGCATTTCTTCTTAGTGACAGATACAACTGATCATTTTACAAGGAAGTGCCTCACTGAAAGTGTTTCAGCTATGTACTTCTCAGGGAAAATGAAGAGTAATATGAAAATTGGACAAGATGAAACAAGCTGCTTCATTCCAGATATTGACTACACAAGTCACTTTCAATAAATCAGCTGTGTATTGTACCTAAAACAGCAGTTTGTTAATATTATGAAGTTACTGCAAAATGTTCTTTTTGTTAGGCAATCTTTCTGCATCACATGATGAAATATGTTTTATTTAATTTTTTTTTTCCTATTTGCTTTCCAGTTGTCAATATTTGAGTTACCAGTCATGTTTATTTAGAAACAACTTCGGAAACAGCCAAGATTCAGCAAGCTTTCTCTGTAAAGTACTAGATAGTGCATGTTTTAAATCTTTATGGACCATATAGTCCATAGTTCACAGCTACTCAACACTATCATTATAAGGACTGTGTCCATGGAAAGTGGTAAGAGAATAAAGATGACTCTGCTGCAATAAATCTTTATTTACAAAAACAAGTTGAATTATATTTGGCCCTCAGAATATAACTTTGGATCTCTAATCAAAAATATCTTTTTGCCATGCCAATTACTATTGTAAGGAAGAACAATTAGTAAGCTCAGCAATTTGCTGTAATAACACATGGAAAATGGCAAATTCAAATAATTTAGCATTCTGTGAAAATGGAAATATGAACATTTATACTATTTTGAATAGCCACAGAATACTGTTTTGAAAGAATCACAGATCAGTGAAAATTGGCATTTTTAAACCATTTGGAGAAAACATAATTGTTTCAAAATAGCTATCGTGCATCTAGAGGATGTTTTTACTAGATATTTTTGAATGCTGTTCAACCTTTGTTTTTGATTTGTGATCTTACATGCAATATTGCTAAAAAACTATTCATACTCCCTTACAAGTACAAGTAATTTTCAATATCACTCATTCACTATAAAACCAAGGGCTTCCATGTAATTTCATTAAAATACTTTTAATAATAAATCATTTAAATATTCAATACATTTTGTAAAAAGTGAAATTATGAAGTCTCACGAAGTCATCAGTCCAATAATTAAGAATTAATAATTAATATTTTACATGCTGTGACTATTTTTCAAACTTAGAAAAATACCAGATTGTCTTAACAGAAGATATTAATCAGGGTGAAGGTTTTGGGATCATTTACAATTCTCAATATATAGGAACACTTTTCTTGTGACAATCATTCCTCCCAGTACAGCTAAATAGCTACTTGGTTTGGAAATAAGATCATTATCTTGTATCCTAACATTTTATCCAGCCTTCCCAGAACAGATTAGGGTCTTGAAAGTCCATTTAGTTACTATTCCATGTAATTAGTATTTGCTCTATCAAAGGCATCTACCTTAGACCTATTCTTTGCAACTACACATATACAAAGTTATATTACCTTGATTTCCCACCCAGATTTTGTTTGATTCTTTTCTTCTAGGGAAATCTTTACAACACAAGATATTGCATAGGATCTTTAATTGTTATTTTTTTTTATTTTAGAGATTCTAAATATTCACACACAAGATTATTTTTCTATTATTCAAAAATGATCATTTTATTATGTCTAGATGTTGGCTTATCACAGTCACACTCCCCATTTCACTTTCAGTTCTACCTTAGGAGAAGAAAACCTCTGAACTTGTCAAATTTGAAGATTATTTTAAACTGTCTGATTCTTGGGAGTCAGTCCTAGAAAATCCTTTATTTCTTTCCCCAAACTGATGTGATAACATCTGATTTTTGCTTTGTTTATCTTTCAGGAATCTCTTTGTTTAATTCAGTGGAAATTTTGAATTCTCACTGGCAAGTAGAAGAAAGAGACATTTTCAAACTGATTATCTTCTCTTGGGCCAAAAACTTAAAATATTTTCTTAAGAAACTTGCAAAATTATTACATAATATATTGATAATTTAAATTAATTAATTAATAATTAAAACTAAATAATTATTTTAATAAAATACTCTTTGAACAAAGAAGTAATCATAAGTATTCAGAAACATAAATAGTAAAATTCTGATTACAGTCATTTTAATATTAGAAGCTTAAATTAACCATGTGTGCCTACTTTCTAAGAAAAGTATCAAACTAAGCACTTATGTGGGTTTGAATTGAATAGACCATAGTTTAATCACCTGAAATCATCATTTTATCTGAATTTCAAAAATTCCCTTTCTATTAACAGGCAGAATTTGTTAATAATCCTTTAAACATTTTTAAGACACAAAATAATTTGTGATAAAATCAAGTTAGATAATCAAGGACTGCCTCCTTTAGTATGTATACCTGGTACCAATATTGCATGCGAATTTATGCAAATTCCAGACATCTAGTTTATGTCTTTGTAGATCACAGGGAACTTCTGTTAAGAGTTTGAGTCAGTATTTAAAAAAAAAATCTTAACAAAATAGTTTTCCATTATTACAAAAAAAATTTTAACTATAGACCTGACACAAAGTAAAAATATACATTTTATCTGCCACAATTAACATTACATAGTATTATGAATTTAATTGTAAAAGATGATAGTACCAAGTTGCTTAGGAACCAAAAAAAAAAAATTCTTTTAAGGATAGGATACATTTCATCTGCATATACCAATTTGTTTTGTCTATGTCTGGTTATGTGAAATGCTATGGGATCATGACTGAAATTAAATAGAAAAGTTTGAGATCAAACGGTAGATAATAGAAACAACAGAATCAAATTTTTCCATTATGTGCCTGTGATTTTCTATTTATCTATCTATTGTGCATGTATATTTATATCTATATCTATCTCTGTATCTCTGTATATACACATACATACATGCATACACACATATAGACACACATACACACAGATTAATAGAAGAGTGATAAAATAAGGATTAAGCATTTATTAATAAGACCAAGAGACTTTTGTAATAAATCTAGAAAAGTGTTTAACAAAATATGGTTGACAAACTAATTTTGGCTTTTTTTTGCATTGTATAGTCACAGTTCTACAGATTTTTTTTTAACCTGTTCATCTGGTTAAAAAGAAAGTAAAACAACATTTTGTGGTATATGAGAATTATATGAAATTTAAACTTGCGTTCACAAATAAAATTTTGAATTTCATCATCAAATATATGGGAACTTTCTTTTTATCTACTAAGTTCTTACTTACTATTCTTAAATTTGCTTCTTTATAGTCTAAAATATTTATATGTATCCTTTATAAAATTGTTTTTTGCTGACTTTTGCTCTTAGGATCAGGATGATTCCAAACTCCAATTCTTTGTTATAAGTTTGTCTCCTGCTTTGTAAAAAATAAAATTAATTTTTCTTTCACACTGATATTATATACAGAAATTTAGAATTATGTCAAAAGAGAATTTTCACTCAAAGTTCTGTGTTTTCAAAGTCATGTATATAGAGTAATTTCCTTGAAATTAAATTTCAGTTTGAAGCAATTCAAAAATATGTTATAAATAGAAACATGAACCAAGCAATACAAACCATTATAGAAATACTGTAGTAGAAAATGGCATATACATGTATATAAATGGCATTCACTCTTCTGTATAACGGAATTCTCAGTGTATGAATATATCCATTTAGATAAATCCAAAATTTTAACTTCCTGGTCATCTAGATATATGAAATGGAAGCAAAAATACAGTTTAATATCTGTGGAAGGAAAATGTTGATATGTTCTTCAAATCCTCCTTCCTCATGTGCATATCCTGTATAATCAATGCTGTGATTATCTTTTTTTTTTTTTCTTGTTTTTTAGGAAAGTTGTAGGTAAGAATGACTCTAAGAAGGCATTAGATAGGCAGGCAAGAAGAGAGAGAAGGAAGAAATATTTTCTTTATCTTTACTGTATTGTGCATCTTGGTTGGTCACCTGACCCTGGAACACAAACCCAGGTCCTTGAGATGTATTATGGACTTCAGCTCTCAGCTGGAGGCAGCAGACCAAACTACTCCTTCAGTAGGATACACCCAGTGTTTTTTAGTTTGCTCTAGACCAGTGAATATGAGATCACACTGATGATTAGGCTATATGATATGATGGCACAGTTGCCTTTAAAGTAGATTATCTGGGTGACTTAATCCCATGAATCTTTTAAATATGGTTATAGAGGTCAGATGTAAATAAAGACAGATTCAAAGCAACAAAGGGCAGGCATTTGGAGCAGAGAATAACCCCACTCAACTGTGAAGGGAGAGTGATATTAGTCTTAAAACCTCAAGGATCCATGTTCAGTTGATGTCTTGAATAAATTTAGAGGAGAATGTCGAGCTTCAAATCAGATAGCAGTCGTAGCTGATATGTTGCTTTTAACCTTGTGAGACTGTAGCACAGCAACTATGCTCTGCCAGACTACTGACACATGGAAACTATGAATGAATATATCTGTGGCGGGAGTTTTAAGTCACTAAATTTGGTAAGTTACTATATAGTAATAGAAAAGCAATACACATTCAATCCATTTTCATAGGGACCTCCCTCTTTCTTGCCTGTCTTGGGAAACATACACAATCATCTTTGTTGCCTTCTTTCAACTGAATGTCCTTTTCCCAAGATGTTGATTATCCTTTATCTTCTGCTACTTCTTTCCTACTCCTTGACACTGCTACTATGACATTTTCATTTTTGGAATCTTTTTAAATAATTGGAGGGTCAGAGAAAAAATAGTGTGTCACTAAAGCAACATAAAATATGAAGTAGACATTCCTCCAAAATTATTATTTTATTCTATGACTATGAGTGAATTTATCATGTTTTTTACTTGAGTTACTAGACTATCTTTTTTAAATTGCACCATACTTCCCAATCCTGATCATATATGAATAAATATCTAGTCTTGGTTCCTTTAAATTTTTGCAGAGACCTCATTTTTTAAATCATATGTATTGTGTCTGTCTCAAAAATAAATGTTCTAACCCCAAAGAAGCCATTTTGTTGACTCATAATATTCAGTATTTGGGGAGGGAAATCGCATATTTCCTGTTGCAATATGTAAATACCATATTAATGTAATGGAGTTAATATATAGTAGGTGAAATAAATCATAATTGAAATACAAGCTTTGAAATAAAGCTTTAAAAATTGCTGTGTTCTTGTCTAACGCTCTTTTTATTTATAAAGAGAAAATATTTAAAACTTAAACATGGAATTGGCCTACTTTCCTATCAATTTAGTATGAATATCAAGTGATTAGATGCATAGCCCAAGACATTTGTTGAATCTGTGAATGATGCTTCACATACTGAAATAAAACTTTAGGGGATCACTTCACAGAAATTTATGATATTTTAATGTTATCTCAACTAGAGGTGGCCTTTCTGTGTTTTCCATTTCTATTTACTAATCTATTTTCATCCATTATAGTATTTGATTTGTTTAGTTCAACAAAACTAGTATATATTTTCTTCACTTTCTGAAATGTTCCAACAACTAAACCAATTTGCGATTTTTCCATATTCGTAAGAATGACTCACTATCATCCTTTTTCTTGTTGAACAATGTGATACCTCTTTTATATCTCTACAAAATTACTCAAAATATTTTGCCAAATTATTATTTTGTAACTAAATTTCTCTTGTGCTAGTCATTTCAATCATTCCTAAAATTGTAAGTTACTAGTATAGAGATAAAACTGCCTGAAAAAGCAGATAGATGTTGCTTTCTCTGTTGTTCTTTTTTTTTCTTAAAAAATACAACTGCTCTCTCAGATTTAAATATGTTGCCTGTTGATAAAAAAATCAGAACTAAAAGAAAAATCAGAAATTACTTATTCAAATATTAGATATTTATAATGTATTTATATCTGATCTATATCCTAGCTATAAATATTTAGATTTTAGCTGTATTCCACTCACCTGCCAAGTAGCCTATATCTACAGTCTCATTCTACTACATGTTTAGTAGTAGAAGAATGAGCATCAGTTTTAAGTTTTTAATAATACTTTAAAATGTTTTTCAAGCATGCTCTTTTACTATCTTTGTCAGCTTGGTAAATACTGCTAGGTTACCTTTCTAATGTTGCACTGTACACCTTCCAGAGTGATAAGTACATATCTTAATAATGACTGCTGAGTGTTTACTGGTTGACTTAATTATCTAATAAAGGATACCCTAATTTATGTACTCTATTAGGGATAACATGAACATTTACATCTCAGTATCTTTTCTGCCGAAGCCTTTGCCAGTCCCTTCAGACTCATTTCATTACTTCCTTTTCAATATCATTATTGGACCTTGTCTTGCTTTGTTTTTTTGTTTACACTGGATTTTCAAATTGTATTTACTTAAGTAAATGTCGGTGTCATTCTTAACCAGCACTGTCATTTAGCTCTGCCAGAATGCTTATTTTATAAGTGGTTATATGAGGCATCTTCCTAAAAGATTGTGTACACTGGGCAAAACTCCTATATTCTAGTTACATATGCTATTAGGGTTCATGCCATCTCATATTACATAACCAGCATACTCATAAATTCCACAGGATTGGAAAAAAATCATTTTAATGACTATCATTGACTACATTTTTTTCTGTTAGTTCTCTTTAATAATCATTTTAATCAAATTAGGTTTGAGTAGATGATACACTCAACTCATGAGTTTATAAACCTCCCTACGTAAAAGTTTCACAACATTGTCAAAGAAACAATCCTGAAATCACAGTACATATCAACCAAGCTCTTTCTAAAGATTGTGTGTTCTCTACCCAATAATCTATAAGTTTAAGAAATTATATTCATATAGTTTTGTCTATGTAACTTAAAAATAATCTCATAATTAATTTTCTCTTTGATATTTAATTTAGACTAACTCAAATCACTGAATTAAAATTGAAAATCCTACTTTAACTACATAGAAATGCAAACTTGACTCTTTATACAACTATCCTGTGGACTTTGGTAATAATTCATACAATGGCCACTCCAGCATCTTTTCTGACTTTAAGTTATGTATTTTGTTTTGTGTCACCTTTATGTAGCATCTCTACTTAAAAATTGTAATTACTGAGTATAAAAAAAAAAGTGTGTGCCTGAGCTATTGTTATGCAGGCATTCACATTCAGAATAAAGCCCTACCTAGTAGATAGCCTGAGGAAATGGCAAGATGCAGGCAGCAAACTCAAGGCCTTTATTATACTCATGACAGTGGTTTCCATGGTGGTGGTTTGTATGTATTTCCACCTGAGTGACCAGGCCTGTCTACATCTGATGACAGCAAGTTGGGCATGTTTCTGTAAATTTATCATACCACTGGTGGGGTGGGGAGAATGGCTCCTTTATAGGGGGTGTCAGCAGAGGGAGAGTAATGAGCAGGCAGGAGTAGCTAAGTGGGTAAAAACAAAGAAAAGCCATATAGGCAAGGACAGCAAAATTTAGGGCAGGACATTTTGGGTACAGTCAGTACAGGGGGAGACAGTTTTCTAGAAATCCATCTGCTACATTCAAGTCTGTGAACAACAATGACCAGTCACTAAGCCCGCTTTTAAGTTTTGTCGCAGGTCATGTTCTCATGCTATCCTACAGTTATTTAAAAATATAGACCAAATTTTTAATTTGATACTTGTGGTTAAGAGTTTTTTAAATTACTCTGTAGGTAAATTTTAAAAGTCTGTTAAGCTTTCAAAGGGAAATATGCCTATTTTCCTAAGAATAATGGATTAATTAGTGTCGTGTCAGTCTCATATTTAAACTGTCTTATCATATATCATTCAGAAATATATAGACAGCATTTTTCTGGATAAATGATGCAAATATGAATTATGAAATATCATTTTGAAAACTTCTACTCTTAATTATACTTGTATTTGAACATTTGTTAAATACTAAATATCTTACAACTTCTACTCCAGTTTATAATTTTGAAATAGTTTTTTCTTAGCAATACAGAAATTGCCATTTTCCCAAGTATTGAGTAAATGAAGAGAAAATATGAACAAAGCTCAAAAAAGAGTAGTAAGTAAAAGTATTTTTCAAATTGACCAACTAAAAGAGGGAGAAAACACAAACTTTGAAAGTATGAACAAATATTAAAGGAATAAGGATATTTGTACTTTCTCAATATTTCATTAAAACAGTGAGAAGAAAGCTGTAATGAAAATCTTCTCTTGCTCACAATTTTAAGTCTGAGTTTATTTTAAATGACGGAGTGGGGCAACACCGTATATTAGCTTTGGTGGTAATCTTGAATGAGTCTTTAAACAAGCATATTGATTGTGGGAGCAATTGCAGATTTTATTAATGTGCCCTGAAAATTGCATTGAATATATATTCTTTTCCTTATATCCTCATTTAGCCATTTAAAGTTAAAGGGGAACTCCAAGGACATTGAAAAAAAACTACCAAAATTTATGTTTTGGCCAGGGAATTGCTTTACTATACTGAATCAAAGTATTTTAATTTTGTTTAGATGAATTGTTTTCATACTGTATCTTTGAATTATTTTTCTTTGGAAAATTAATTTCTTATAAACCGATGTCCAATAAAAATGAAAAAATCAATGTTTTAATAAACTATACTAATGAGGAAGAACCAATTATTATACAATTCATATTTAATCTAGAAATATATAGTTATTCTACACTCAACGTATTAGTATAGTAAGTAACTTGATGGTGACATTTTAATGAGTTATGTATAGTTTGCATAAAGTACAGGGAATATATGTTATTTCCATTATTTATAGTTCCATAAACCAATATAATTCAAATATCTGTCTTAATATGGAACATTTTCATCAGCACTTATATTACCTCCCATTGTTACTACATTATTCATACCTCCTGGAGTTGGTGTTGGATTTTCCAACAAGTCAGTGAATGTTTTTTTGTTAATTGGTTACCACCACCATTTTTTGTTTGCTTTTTGTTAAGGTTTTTTGGAAGCAAGATGATGTCAGCTGCTTGATGAGAATGGTGGAATCTGATATGCTAACTTTATTGTAAGCAAAATCTAATGAGCAAGATCACCTGTTGGTCAGTTTCAGTGCCATGTTTGTTTCAACATAGTTTTGTTTTGTTTCTTCAGGGGAAATAGCTGGACCATCCTTTTATCTTCAAGCTGACAATAATTTTCCACTGACTGACAATCTACCGCAGAGTTATGATTATATCATTCTCTACTCTACCACCTTCCTTGCCTGACTTGTGGTTCCATCAAAACTTTGGTTCTTTTCTTATAACTGTAGTTCTCTGATTAGGTTAGAGAAGAATACGTTCTTGTCCATGAAGGTGCGTTAGTCTTTCAAGATGCTAAATCTGCCACAGCAGTCTTGATCAAAATGGTATTTTGTGTGAATTTGAGGTCGTCTTTAGTAATCATTGACTTGATGACAAGAAAATATTTAGTCTTTCACCATTAAGTCCTACATTTTATATACCATGTATTTAGAATATTTTTTTCTGTTCAGTTTACTGATGATTTTTTCATCAATGAGTATTGAATGCTGATTATATATTTAACTTCATAATAAATTGAACCATCAGTGCACACCAGATTGTTAAAAAAAATTGAAAATGGAAGTTCCATATGATTCTATTACTCTACCGCTGGGTACTTATTTCATAAACACAAAAGAGAAATATTCACACCCATGTTCATTGTGGCATATTTACAATAGCTAAAATATTATAACAACCTATGTCCTCATCAACAGATGGATGTGCAATGAAGTGATATATAGAGCAATGGAAAGTAACTCTACCTTAATAATGAGCAAATCCTGCCATTTGTGACAACACTGATGGTACTAAAAGAGATTATACTAAGTGAAATAAATCAGAAGGAGAAAGAAAAATACCAGCTAATCACAATCATGGAAAATATAAGAAATCAAGCAAATGGACAAAAAGCAAACAATAATGGAGCCTTAGTAATTTGGAACATATCTGAGGTTACTAGAGTCGTAGAAGTATTGGAATAAAAGCAAAAGGTAGAGAGGGTTCAATGGAGAATGGTGGAGGAGTATTAGAAATTTGGTGGTGATTGTGGCGTGTAATTATATATTTAATTAAGAGTGAATCTGTTCATCTAAACTGATACTGTAGTGCAAATAAGTTACCTCAAGATAAAGGTAGGATTATAAATTAAAAAGAAAAGTTTGTGTTTAGGGAATGTCAATTTCTGGCATATGCTTTAAATAAATAAAATGATTGCAAGGTTTACTACATACTTTTAAGTGTACTGTCATAGTTTAAGCAGTCAACAGTAATATATGTTGCTTATAATTTCTCTACATACCAGCATTTGATATTCTTAATACTTTAAATTTGATTGATGCTAGGAAATGAGATTACATTATAGTTAATTTACGTCTTATTTTTAACTCTTGGTGGAAATAGGTTACCATGGCCTTATTGAAAATTTATATATTTTTTTAGTAATGTGTTCAATTATTTTGTCCATTTTTCTACAGAATTGTTTTTATTATCTATAAATAGAAAAACAATGTTTTCAAATATACTTTATGATTTAATTCATATATACTATATACAGAAATATAACAAATGAATTAATCAGATAAAACAATAACAGACTTCAGTTTATAAGTCTAAGTCAGTGATTACTACAAGGGAAAGGAAAGGTGGTGGGCAAGTTGGATAAAATAAGTCGATAATATCTTAAAGGATAGAATATATTATTAGTGTTGAATTTAATATAGTATATTTAGATGTTCATTTATAATGACACTTTAAATCTGTCTAATTCTATATTATGATTAATATAAATTTGAAAATTGGGTCATATAAAATTAATAGTTAATTTTATTCAATAAAAATTGTACAATGATCAGAATAGTTTAATCATTAAGAGAAATGATATGTATAAGAAAAGTATGTCTAAAGTTAGCATGGGTACAGTTTATGTACATGCTTTCATAAATAAATTTTGAATGCTATTTAAAAAGCATGGCAGTTAATCATTTAGTAAGAAGAATGTAGCTACTGTATAGCCAATACTAATTTTAGATGCATAGTGCATTTGCAATATCAACAATATAAGTCAATAAAGTTCAGATTTCTGAAAAAAGTGAAGTAACTTTTTAAATTTCATTTTATCAAACTAACATTACATTACAATATTGTAACATTATATAGGTTTAAGCTATGTATATTTATAAATTAATTTCTTTATATAAACTTCATACTATTAACAGAATTATATACTCTGTATATAAGACTATCAAATATGTTGATTGTGAATATTTTCAAAATTGCTGATCATTCTAAACAGCATGATGAAATCTGTTGCCATCCTGCTCCCTCCTCTTGAACATATATTATTTATTTTTCCAGCATATTCAGACTGAATAGACCTCCATAGTCTGTTAGTCACTTAACAGTCATTGTGTTTATCAGATTGTCATCTAGTATGACCATTCTTGGCAATTGCTGGGTATAGTAACCCCAGGTACAGTTTTAAACAAGATAACTTGTATAGGCTTCACCAAGGAAGTAATATTTGAACAAAGTAAAGAACCTAACCATGAAATTTTTGCGGAAGACTATTGTACCAAATGGAAAAATGAGAGCACTTCATGTCATCAGAAGTTGAATAAAAAATATTTTGAGAGATTATTTAACTTTTATTATGGTATATTGCTATGATTTTTTCTACTATATTATCTTTGCTATTCTCTTACGTATCTGTAAGTTAAACATCACAGTTACATATAGGAAAAAGCACAGTATATGTCTATCATCTATCTATACCCATCATCTATATCTATGTTGTCTATCATCAACTATCTGTAGTCTTTAATAGTCTTCACAATTTTAGGCATTTACGGGGGCCTTGGAATATAATCCCCTCAGATAAGAGAGGAACTGCTGTGCAGATTCTTTGACAACTTCACGTAAGTTTTAGCACTAGCTTGTCAAAACCTAAAACATGTGTTCTAGAATTTTTATTGTATCAAATCTATAGATAAGTTGAGGAGAACTTACATCTCAATAACATAATTTCCAAAAACCTGAATTTTGGGTTTTTTTTTTGTAAAGCAATCAAATTTTCTTCTATATGATCATGTTATCTGAAAATCAATACCGTTTTACTATTCAATTTCTATCAGAATTATATTTATTTTATTTTCATATTATAGTACATATTGAAAAAATATTAGAGTTCATAAGGAGGTCTTGATTAGCAGTTTATATACTTATAGATTAATGTGTAAAACTTCACACATCTCTTGTAAATGTCCTAGGTGGTTAGTAATTTCTTTGCACTTTGTATTATCAGAATTGAAAGGTATCTTTCACTACAAGTGAAAATAGTAAATAGAATTATAGTCCTGTGTTTCCTAGTTTCTAATGTCTAAAACTGAAAGTTTCATATATTTAATCCTGTTTTCTGCTTTATTATAGGTCAGTCTAGTATGAGTTACTTCATCATACTTGGAAGTGATAGTTTGAATCTCTGTAATCCTATTTTAGATATGTCTTTAATATTCCTAATTTTTCTATTCATGGCATATTCTAATTTTTGAAAATTAATCTTTGAATGTGTAAGTAAATTAGATCTTCCTTCTAGTCTTTCTGATGTTTTATTTAATGGCTACATTTTTCAAATTCAGTATTTATTTTATTCTTGGAATTTCATTTCCTTTTAAAGTCATTATTTTAGATTGCACAAATGTTCAGAAATTCTTCATCATCTTTAAAAGTTCAAGTGTTTTCTCTTTGTGTTGTCTCATATTAGTGAATTCTCATACGTCTTGTAAATTTTGCCTATGGATTTATTACATCAGTTGAAATTTTCTTCCATGAAAATCTCAATTAAATTTATGTCCTAGATTAAGCAGTTGTCCTTTTAAAATATTTTGAAATTGTTTTAGCCTATGAATTGTGAGCTGGTTAAAGACAATGTTTGCATTAGCTTCTAATTTTGAGTTTAGTTTACAATATGTTTAATTTGATTTTATGTCCAATATGTATGTATATGCAATGCCCGATTTTCTAATTCCACTTTGAAGTATTCTTAACTATTTTATTTTTTTAGTCATAATTTGGGACTGGCAACTTGCTTTTTGCTGTGCTAAGTTTGTGTCTTTGCAGGTAGAGTAAATATTTTTATTATTTTTTTATAGAACAGTTTATGCCAGGCTCTCTCTTTTATCCAGTAGTTTTGTTTTCTAAAAAAACAAAGACTATTATGGCATTTCATTCAATAAGAACAAATCTGAATGCCTAATTATCTCTCCTTTAGCTGTAGATGGCCATCTCCCTATGTCTCTTCACATCATCTTCCCTTTTTGAATGTCTGTGTCCAAATTTACTGATTTTATAAAGATACCAGTCATATTGGATTAGGACCCACACCCAATGATCTTACTTTAACTTATTTATCTCTGTAATGACTTCATTTCCAAATAAGGTCACATTCTGAAGTGATGGGGCTTAGAATGTCAACATATCATTTTGGGGGGGAACAGTTCAATTTATAACAGCCGTCTTACTTTTTATAAGTTTTGTTCTTCTGAGTCCATTTTTCTTCTTGCTAGGTTACATTTTCTTGTCATTCTTTCGGAGAACTTTGCAGATCATCACTTTCTGAGTCTTATTCATTTGAAAATATATGTATTTCACCCTCACAGTTGGAAAATCAAATTCTAGGTTCTTCTTGTGCTTCCATCTCCCTGATTTTTGGACTGTGAATGAAACTAGTACCACTTCCTGAATCTCTCTTCCTTCATAAGTAGTCTCATTGCTAACTGTAATTATTCCCCAGGGTCATTTATTAGCACTGTCACAAGCAGTTCAAATTCTCTTTGTCAGTTTATTAATCTCTAAAATGAGGATAATAGGCTCTGTTAGGGTAGTGGTTTGGCCAGACACCACTAGCTGAAACACAGTCTACGTTCATCCTAAGGAACTAGTTTTGAGTCCCAGGTGGGGAGAAATAGTCATGATGAACAATTAAATAGAAATAAAGCTGCTTCTTCCTTCTCTTGCTTCCTGCCTGCCTGCCTACTTACCTTCGCTTCTGCATGCACCTTTCCTTTAAAAATAAATAAATGAAAAGATAAATAAATACATAAATAAATGGGATACAGTGTAAATAGGGATGAGAATAAAAATATCAAATAAATATGGTTATCTTTGCTCTTGATAATGTGCTTGATATCACACTTTTTAAGAATAATTAAACATACTGAAAATTAAACTCAAACTGAGAAGCTAATGTAATCATTGTCTTTTACCAGTCCACAATTCATCGGTTAAAACAATTTCAAAATATTCTATAAGGGTAACTGCTTAATCCAGGACATAAATTTAATTGAGATTTTCATGAAAAAATTCCTGGGAATCCATATTCATTACATTATTTAAACATCAAATGCATATATGGAAAAGTCTATTAATTCTTTTAAGAAATTCAAAAGCCTTGAAAATGATCACATTCAAAATTAAATTGTGAACTATAGAAATTATGGTAATATAATGATACAGGTTTTGTTTTAAAATAATATAGTATAATTTGATGGACTATGAATTTAAAAAATGACCATGAAGAGGTCATTTTAAGTCTGGATGATGTCTACATAGGGATTCATTATATTATTCTTTTTACTTTTTAAAGCATAAATCTTTTCTTCTATTATAAAAATGTTTGCAAAATATATCTTCAAATTATTTTTAAAATTTTGTAAATAATCAGGAAATTATATCATTTTATCATGTTAATGATACCTACTTAGTATTTAGTTTAAAATCATATTGCAGAATCTTTATAGCACATCTATGCTGTTTAAAGAAGAAAATTTCAAAATTGTATCTAAATAGAAAGCAAATCAATTGAAAAGCTAATAAGCCCTAAATAGGGGCCTCATTATACAACAGGGACTTGTTATCGTTTTATTGTTAATAACATACACGCAAATGAAGCAACCAGTCTAAGTGAAACTAAATTTGTAGACAATACAGCACATTTCTAAGTTCCTTTTTATTTCTTTTAAGTGCATTTCTCGATGTAAAATTTAAAAAATATGCAAATAATATTTTATTGTTGGAATATAATGTTAACAAGAAATACAATGAATATTGCAGGGACTAAGTCCAGTTTATGCTAATTTTGAAAACATAATGTCACTTAATACCTTTGAATGTTATTTGGCATGTAGCATAAGAACCGCAGCTGGAACTTTTAACTCATTATTGATATATTTAAGGAAGCTGTTTTCATTTATTGTTAGTTATTCTTTTTAAAAGCGCAAGTGTTTTCCTGAATATCTTTTTCATATTTTTCAGCTTCTTCAATAAATTTTTCTATGCAATATCAATCATGCTGGAGTACAACATTTTTGAAATATTGGATACCACCTTTCTAAAGTTTCATTTTCAGTTAGAAAGAAAGTATAGTATTTTATTCCCATTTACCTATGATTCACTGTATGACAAGGGAAAGCTAAATTATAACTAAAGCAGGCTGTTGTACCCAGGCAAATATTTATTTATATGCTTGTTTGAAATTTACATACATTTCAAAACAGGTAAAATGGAAAATATGGTAAATATATGGATATTCATCATATTATTGTTATACATATATACTTTTATATTATACACTATATATGTACTTGCTGTATTGTTTCACATTGCTATATGATTTTTAGGATATAGAATTCACACCTCAGTCTGTGTACATTTCACACCACACCCACAAGAGTTCTAGTTTCCTTTACCACTCATCTTTTTTGTTTTTATATTTATTTTCAGGTCAAGAAAATAACATGATTCATCACATTAAATGATTATTTCAAAATAAACTCAGGAGAATTCAACTTGGATATTTCCAAAACAATTAAATTTTCAAATGAATATAGTAGAATAAATAAAAATCTGCAATGTAAATTTGAGCAACAGTTTCTTAATTTACAAATGTTAGAAATTATAATTCTCAAGAAGAATAGGGTAGCTAAAAGAAAAAAAAAAAAACCTAAGCATGAGGAAAGTAAAATTCAAAAAGTTTGGATAGCATTATCTTTCCAGACAAAACAATATCAATAACAATAAACCTAAACAGGATAAAATATTAAACACACAGGATTTGGGCATAAAAATAAATTTGAACTTTAGCTCTGACACTTGTATACTATATAACCTTAAGCATATTTCTTAGCTTTGGTTTCTCAACTATAAATTGGGATAATAAAATCTATATCATAGGCTTATCTTAAATAAGATAATATATGCCAAGTTATTCAATAGGTGCCACAGAAATATCACAAATAAAGAAATTGAACAGATAATAAAAAAACTCCCTAAATATAAAAACCCAGAACCAGATGACTATCCCAATGTGTTTCACCAAACCTTAGAGAAGAATTAATACCTGTTCTACTGAGACTCCTCTAAAACATTGAAGAAATGAGAACCCTCCCCAGACACTCTCCAGGAGGCCAACATCACACTGATGCCAAAAATTGACAAAGACATCACCCAAGAAAGTAAATTGCATACTAATATCTCTAATGAGCACAGATGAATATATGTAATATACCTGTGTTTAAGTGGATTTCTTTACACTTTATAAAGGATCTTTTAGCATTTTTTGTAGAACTGGTTTTGTGGTGACAAATTCCTTAACTTTTGCTTATTGGGAAAGCTTTTTATCATTCCTTCAATTCTGAATAATAATCTCACAGGATATATTATCCTAGGTTGAAAGTTCTTTTCTTTCAGTCTTTTGAATATATCATGTCATTCCCTCCTGCCCTATCGAGTTTCAATTGAGAAATCTGCTGATAATCTTATAGGGACTTTGTATGTGACTATTCATTCTCTGGAGGCTTTTACGATTTTTTTCTTTATCTTGTATTTTTGACATTTTAATCATAATGTGTATTGGTACAGATCTGTTTGAGTTTCTTTTATTAGGGACTCTTCAGAATTTCTGGGTCTAGAGGTTTGCTTCATTCTTCAGGTTAGGGAAGTTCTCAGATATTATTTCTTCAAATGCAGATTCTGACCACTCCCCTTTCCCTCTCTTCTTCTGGGACTCTTATAATGTTGTTTCTTTTGATGTTATCCTATGGCTCTCTGTTGCTGTCTTCATTTCTTTGCATTCTTTAATATCTTTGCTGATCTGGTTGAATTCATTCCTCTGCCTTATCTTCTAGCACACTGATTCTATCAGAGGCTTCATTCACCCTTTTCTTGAGTCTTTCTATTGAATTCTCTAGGTCAGCTATTATGTTCTTTATTTCTTTGACATCTTTTTTGAGCTGCTTCATTTCTGCTCTCTCTTTTTTGTTGTTCTCTCTTTCTTCCTCTATTATTTTCTTGATTTTCATGAATATGTTTGTTACTGCTGCCTTAAATTTATCCTCAGGTAATTTGCAGATGTATGTTGCTTTCAGATTTTCCCCTGGACTTTTGATTGGATCCATCATATCTCATATATTTCTATGTCTTCCTTATGTTTGGCATATTGTTTATGCTTTTTTGCATTAGGTTCTCCTGTAGCAATGGCCTTATATAGGATATTGACTTGTGCTGAGTAAGCCTGGATCTTGGTTTGAACACTGGGATTTCCTGAGTTTTGTGGTGTCACCATTGATTGGATTTGTTGTAGGTCTTATGTGGGCCCTCTTGTGCTGCCCAAAAGTCCAGTCTATGGGTTTGGAGTTTGTGCAAGGGTTTCAGAGCCTTCTCCCTGCACCCAGCTACAACCACAATGATCACCTTGTTGTTGACATGCAAATGGCAATCAGGTTGCACTTCAAACTACAAACTCAAGGTGGTGCTAGTGGGTAAAGGTGTGTTCCCCCTCTGAGAGACTTTCTTCTCCCTTTAAGCAAAGGATAGAATTTCCAGTTACTAGGATTTCCACTGGGTGGGTCCTGAGGTTCTGGGGCAATATGGTGGGAAGGTGAAGGTGTAGGTGGGCAATTCCTCTGCCTTCTGGTTATGGTGGTATCCAGTGTAATATTCTTGCTCGGTCTCTTGTTCAAATACCTGGGGCTCTGGTGCTGCTTCTGTGCTTTGCCTAGATGCTCTCCCCTAGTTCCATGTCCAGGTCGCAGTAGGTGGGCTCTCCAAGGCTTTTGCAATTCCTGCAAGGGCCGGTACTTCTCACAGTTCCACCCTTTCTGTCCATCTGAATCCCAATTCTGAGTTTTGGCTGTAGTTCTGAACCCAGACATTTTAGTTTATTCTTTGTCGTTGTGATTGCTACTGTGTCTTTACAACGTCTGTGCCAGCTTTTCCTCGGTGTTTGTTTCTGGAAAACAGGAGAATTTCTAGTTGCTCTGTGGAGAGGACATGATTCTCATTCCTATCAAGCTACCCTCTTGCCCTGCAGTCTCCCAAGGAGGTTTTTATGTCTAATTGAAGATAGTTTTAATCCACTGTGAAATCACTGAGTTTAAGGAAGATTGAATAACATTATTGTCAAAATCTCTTCAGGTCTATTCCTCAAAAAATCTAGTAAAATCTTAAGGGCATGAAACATGACTTCTTTTCTTTGATAGAGTATATTTCTGCTATAGAAATATATGTCTGTATAGGGGAGAGGAAGTTGCTCTATATGGAGGTCTCATTAGTCTCTATAACCTTTCTACAAAATATCTTCCTTCTATAGAAAAAAAAAAAAGCAAACTAGTGCTTTGGAAACTAATAAACAACAATAAGCCTTTTTTGTATTAAAATTTCTCTTCTTTTTGATGAATATAAGATATGAACTTATGTTTCTAGAGTGGATACACTAAGTCCAAAGTTATTACATGCTTTATTCTTTTCATTTTGATATGAACTAATCTTTTCTTGATATAAAGTACTCATAAGGAAGGCAATATATTCCATGATTATTTTAGTTCCAAATAATTTATATAATGAATAAGAGATTCAGAAAGGCTTTGAGACTATAATATATACTTTTATTTATGTATAATAATCAATATAATATATGCATTCATACATAATTTTCAGTCAAGGCTCTTATTTTCAATGAAACAAAATATTTTAGTAGGATAACAGCATTTTGCTTATATTCACTTTATTAATATTTCATAAATTTGCAATACTGTGTAAGTTGCAGGAGAATAGATTCACATCTGTGTCACTGTGAGTATCACATGTATCAACCACCAGAGTTTTAGTGCCCATGACCACTATCATTTTTATTTCTTTAGCCTCTGTGTCCTCCACTCATCCTCTGGTAACCATACCCTTGATTTAACAGTCTAAAATAATTTTGTTGTGCTTTGTTTATTTCCATCTCTGAGTAAAATATTTTGTATTTTTCTTTTCTTTCTGCTTATTTAACTTAACTAATCACATTATTTTCTCTCAAAGTTTTTTTCAAAATGCAAGATTTCATCATTTTTGATACCTAAGTAAGTTTTACATTGAGTGTGTAAATTACCTCTTTATCCAGTAACTCATCTAGAGCATTTAGTTTGATTCTCTGTATTGGAGTTGTGTGCATCTTTAAACATAGGGTGGTACATGTAACAAATTATTATTAGATTTTTTACATTGTTTGGATATATATCTAGAAATGGAATAGTTGGATCCAATGTTAGTTCCTTTTTTCAATTTTTGAGATATCTGCATACTGTTTTCCACAGAGATTGCACTAATTTGAATTCTGACCAACAATATGAGAGTCCCTATTTTTTTTTTTTTTCATTTGTTTAGTTTTGTTTTCAATCTTTGCCAACACTTTTCATTTCCAGTATTTTTGGTATAGGTCATTCTCTCTGGTGTTTAGCTCATAACTTATGATGGCTTTGACTTGAAAATTTTAATTGTAAGTGATGTTAAACATTTTATTTTTCACATGCCTATAGATTACATGTAAGTCTTCTTGAATAAGTGACTAAGTTTTTTACCTTTGTATTTAAGATTAGAACACAGTGAAGGAACTATCCTGGTATAAATAAAACTCTGATACAGAAGCATAGCTGTGTACTCGTTTCAACACTAATAATTCAATCAAGATAATAATTCTCTATTGACTTACTAAAAACTTTGTCAAAACTATTTGCTAGGTTACATATGGGATTGTTTCTTTGGATTTTATTCTCTTCCATTGGTATGTGGAAAGCATACCATATGATTACTGAGATTTTATGAAAAATCTTCAATGCTGGTAATATGAATCTCTCAGCATTGTTTTTCATTTTTCAAACTTGTTTTGCAATTTTCAGTCTTTCACTGTTTTTGTATAATGTTAATAACCAGCTTACAGGTTTCTTTGAAGTAGCCTTAAATGCTTCTTTGGACTTTTGTAGAGTCTATGTATCATTTTGAAATAATTTTCATCTTGATAACTATGAGTATTCTAACAATCATGATATATGTCTCTATTTGCTTAGGTACTCCGGTGTTTTTCAAAGGTGTAGCTTATTTTATTGTCAATAAATAAGTTTTTTAATATTTTATTGAAGGAACATTGCATCATAATATTAGGTCTAAGGTGTGCATTGCTGAGAAGAGCAATCTATTTTTTTAAAGTTACTGTTTAAATTACTAATCTCATCTGAAAATTCCCTCACATTCCCAGGGTAAATTTTATAATTCATGATATATCTTGCTTATCTATGCTTAGCTTATGTTAAAATATTTAGGACTTTTCCATCATATTCATGAGGGGTATTGATCTGTTTTGCATCTTTAGTTCTTTTTATTATATTGCATGTTTTTAGTATAACTGCAATGTTGATCTTGTTAAAGCATTAAAATGTACTCCTTGATTATTGTGGGAAGTTTATTTTTTGTTTTTCTTTTCTGTTTCATAATACAAAGTGACTAGGATAGATTTCAGTGCATCACAGACATTCAATACACACAACTAAAGAATAAAAAAATGCCAGTTAATTTAGGAGCTATAGCATTTTCATAACTAGTGTGCTTATTTAGAAGAACCTCTGCCATTTATTCTTTTGCCTCTTATTGCTAAATTTGAACACATTAGATGATTTGTATTTTTTTATTTTTAATCTTTTAATTTAAATATTCAACTCCACTATCTTGCACGTTCACTTCTTCCTGAAGTGTTCATGTTCCACCCACTGGTGACCACTCTTTCTCTTTCATTACTATTATAAATTTTTTCAAATTTTTACTACTTCTATACTCATTATACTAAACAGTAGTTTTACATTTATTTAACTTTTGATATTTGTCCTTTTTATGAATAGAATGGTAAAATTAAAGAGACTCTACCTCATTTTTGATAACAGATTAATTTGTTGGATAAACTTTTGTCTTCAGATGATTTATGAGTGATCTGATTTGGATCTGATATTTGTGGTCAGAAATTGAAGAGTCTCCCTTGTTTCTTTTTACTAGATAAGGTCATAGAGAAGCTGAAAAAGCTTTCAGTTAGATTCTACTTCAGTTCCATGTAATTTATCTAACATACAAATACAAAGCTGAAAATTCTAAGTAACCTTTCTATAGTGTACCTAATAGTAGCATAATGACTAGATCTTCCAACTATTCTGTTTGGATTTTCTTTCAAATATCAAAATTTAACTCCAGCTATCTTCTCATATAATCCATTGTCTCCCCCATTTCAAGTGTAGTAGTTTCTTTGTCTTGCGAAACATAAGCTCTCCTTAATTTTCTCTTTTGTGTAATAAATTTTTAAATCATGTATATTATAATTTTATTACTTAACTTTTACTATAGAATATGCAGAATGATAGGAGAAAATTAGGTTAAATTGGTTCATGAAAAGTAATTCACCATAGTGAAATGACAGTAGGAACTGAGAGTATTTTGTCTCTTTACTTGATATAAGGTAAAACAATAAATAACTAATAAAAACATACTTTTTCATTTGCAAGAGTCAATATTCACATCATTTTAATATGCATGAATTTTCTCTGAGTATTATTTTATGTCCTTAATTTTCTTTAAAAGCAATTTTATTTTTTGAATGTTGACAGATAAAGTAGCAGAAATTTGTTATTATGTTTTATTTTTATTGTCACAACTTTAATTTGCAAACTAATACAAGTCGATATGTGTAGGATCATCATTCAAAAAATATGCAACACATTACACCCAACACCAAATTACAAAAATTCCTTCACTAAGGTCCATTGAACCACAACTACCTTTGAGATAAGTATGGCTGTCCCAGCTTTCTTTACATTTCCATTTGAGAGTATAATTGTCTTCTAACCTTTGATTTTGAGACTGTCTTTAGAATTTAGATGATTTTTCATATGCAGCAAAAATCGGGTTAGATTTTTAAATCAATTCTATCACTCTGCTTTTTGATTGATGAGTTCAATCCATTAATGTTTAGGATGATCGTTGATGTATAGCTCCTTATTGCCATTTTGTTAATTGCTTTTTGGGTGTTGTTGCAGACAGTATTTTTGTTCTTCTCTTTATCTCTTCTTCTTAGGTGCTTTGAATTAATTTATCTTGCTTTAGGCTTCTCTTTTCATTTTTTTTTTCCCTATGGGCTGATGTTTTGAGGTTACCCTGGTGTTCACATAAAATTTTTTATGTTTATAATCTCTTTCAAATTGAAAGGAGGTTTGCTTTGAATTCATTTTAATTGTCCACATTTCGCTCTCCTCTTCCGCATTTTTTAATTTTGATTCTTACTGCTTCTATGTAGTTTCTTTCCATTTTATAGAATTTGCTATATTTTGTGCCTTTAGTTGTGATGAATTCACTTTACTTTTCTTTGTGAAGCTATTATTCCTTTGATTCTAAATGATAACCTCCCAAGGTAGAGTTTCTTGGTTGGGAATACTTTTCTTTCAGCATTTTGAATACATCAAGTCATTCCCTCCCAAGATGTTAATTTTTTGCTGAGAAACCCATCAACAGTCCTATGTGGGCTCCTTCGTATTTAAGTAGTTTTTCAGGTGAAAAAGTAGAAGACATTTGAAAACAAGGATTATATGCTCCAATTTATAGCTATCACTTGTAATAATGCATCCCTATGTAGAATAAATTTTTGGTAATTGTCATACATTAAAAGTAAAAGAACAAGATAATTTCTATAGCTAGATATTTGATTTTTATTTAGAGAAGTATTCCTTCTTTTAATTCTAGTTCTATTTTTATTCTATTTTATTCAAATGTTATAAAATCCGTTCACGACTTTCTTCAGTTTAGTTTCCATTTCCATTGTGAAAAGTTACTTTTAATTGCTATTTTAGTATGTATATATTCAGATTTAATAATATCTTAAAAAATCTGTCATTTATCTTATTCTGGATAGTTGTTTTTTTCCCAAATTCACCTTTATATATCCTCTTTAATTTGAGCAACAATATTATTGGGCAAGATAGAATAATCATATTCTTCCCATCTTACTGTTTGTTGCTGAAAGACATGAGTTAAAAATATAAGATCTTAGTTGAAGATGAGACTGACAGAGAATTGAGTTTCCTTTCCATGTTAATATTGCCTCTATTACAACAAAAAGCCACTCTGGAATGATACAACATATTTTTAGTATTGCATATTTTGGATTCATGTAAAAGAAGCCACTCACTAAAGACTATATACTTTATGGTTTTATATGAAATTTATTTAAATTTCTAGAAAAGTGAAAACCACAGATTACTTTTTGTTACTTAAGTGACTGCTTCGAGACAAGGGTTGAGCAAAGATTACTAAAGGACACAAACAAGCTTTTTATGGTGAAGGTAGTATTCTAAACTTGGATTTTGCTGGTAGTGATATGATTGTTTCCTCTAATCTGTATAACTGTACACTTCAAATAAAATTTCGAGTTCCTTATTTTATCTCATCAAAAGTTAAAAGATAAAAATTTTCAGGTGAGTATAACCTCTATCACAACATAAATACAGAATTTATTTAATATATTGCACATTGCTTAATTAATTGATATATTTCCACACTTTGTTTTTAAATCCCTTGGAAACTTGTTTAAGGCTGAGCAGTTCATTAAAAGTGCAGAGACAAGTGTTTTTCTCCCACATAACGTGATGCACTAATCACAAGAGCACTCTTGTGTTATTTAGAACATGGAATGAGGTCACATTTCTCCCTGGTGGAGAGTAAACAGCAAATGTACTTTTAAAAGTATCTGGCATTTAATCCTAAAGATTAGTTTATTATGCTAAAAATGCCAAGAAATACCTATTTTATCACAAAAGGAATTCAACCTTTTTTTGGTTAACGATTTCTACATTTATAGTCATAGTCTTTGTAAAAATAGGAAAGCATATGCATATTGGAAAGTGAGTAGAAATATAAATAAATGGATTTTAAAAGATAAATGGAGCATGTATCTGTTTAGGTTCTTTTACATGTTTCCTTCTCATTCTCAGTCTGTTGATCATTAGAAATGAAGATTTCCTTCAACAAACTATCTGTGATATTAATGTTGACAATACACTAAATTATTCTGAAAACATGAAAATACATGTGAGAAAAGTAATACAATGAAATTTCATGAATCTTATATCATTTCAAAATGATTAATACATTTCCTTATATCTGTCCATCCATAACCCACCCTAAATATTTTTTCAGCCATATACTGTATATGGCATGACTAAATTTATAGATCTTCAGTTTATATCTATGATAGACATTCAAATCATTTTTTGCATATTTTATCATTTCTGAAGTAATTAAATATAATTTTCTAATCTTAAGGAAAGCACATAATTCATATTAACTCCAATATTATAGCATTTTAAACTCAGTTTGTTGGAATCACGGAGCTAAGTACATACATAGGATTTTATTAATATTGATTACGTATCTAATTTATAAGTGTATTATCATTTTTCTTATAATATATTTGATAAAACACATGGGCATTGATTCTATATAATTTTGTATATTGTGGATTTTGCTCACTGCATTCTTCCTCACTTAAGGTGGTATGCATACTTCCTAATGTCCTATAAAAAGAGTACTTTCGAAAACTAAGCAAATTTATTTTTTAATAAAATATCGAAGGAGGAGTTGTGAACTTATAGAATCACATCAAGATTTTAATCTTGTGTTATTCTTATTATTCTTATTGAGACTGATCTAGGATTTTACTGCTAGGTAGCTAGTCATCTATGACAGGGGAAGGGGCAGAGGGAGGCAGACAGTGAATTAGTACCAATCTGAAGTCCTCCAATCAGTTTAAAAGGGAACCAATAAAAACCATTTTCCAATCCCAGTATACCCATGGGCAGTGATAACGGCTACCAGATTCCTTAAAAATCCCAGCCCAAGCTCCTCTTGGCCTGTTCACGTCTTGGAATATGGCCCATCCTTATCCTATCTCTTAAAGGGTGTACTCTCTACTAAATCTCATTTACAATTGCTTTCAAATGCTTATGTTAATTTCTTTGTTCCTGAAACCAGTGGATTTGAGGAAATCTCTTCTCTCACACCCACAGGGACCCTGATCAAGATCCCAAGATCCTCGTGGTAACAGTACAAGTTGTTCAGCCACGTCTGTACTAGCAAGCTATGTGGTATATCCTGCCTCCTGATTGCCAGTCACCTGTGCATATTAAAAAATAATAACCCTCCCTTGGTGCTGATACCATTCTGGTCTCAGTCCACCTGTAGTCAGATGTTTAATAAACCTCTGCTTTTTTGCTCTCTGATCTTTCTCATAGTTAACCATGAACCTAAATGTTACCAAATATGAACAATTTTAATAAAATTAATATTAGTAAAATGTTTAAATTTTCATTTATTTCTCTTTCGCCTCTATTTTTTTCTATTCTTCTTGTGGCAAAATATGCATGACATAGAATTTACCAGTTTAACAATTTTTAGGAATGGCAAAATTACAGAATTTGCCTGTCAGTCTAGCACAAGAATATTGGTAATTTGCTCTAAATTGTTTCAAATTTAGTACATATTCTGCTGATGTTAAACCTTGTGTTTATTTTAAAACTTATGATGTATCTGAAGATTGACTTGGTCCATATGTTGCAAATAATTATATCTTAAAATCCTAATATATCAGAAGGCTTTTAAAAATTTTTTACTGTTCATTTCACTGTCTTCTAATTTGCTTGTGGTTATAGTATTTATTTGCTTTGGGTTTATTTGTACAAATTACGTAGTCAATATTATTATTTAATTTATCTTAGTTTGTCAGTCAAGTTAACACTGTTTTTCCCACTTTGAAATGCATAGGTGAATTCATGTATATTTTCTTCTGAAACTATCACCAATGTCTAAAATATAACCTTGACCATATCATTAACCCTATTTCTGTTTTGACCACCTTTCCCCACTTCCCTCTGGCAACCATTTATTTCCTTCCATAAAAAAATCTATTTTTGTTTGATTTTGTTCATTTGTATATTTGGTTTCTCAATATACCACATATGAGTGAAAACATGTTTCTCTGTATATCTCTTCTCTTCTCTCTTATATCTCTGTCTCTTACATCACCAAGCATAATTCCATCTAGATCCATCAATGTTATTGCAAATGAAGGAATTGCATCTTTCTTAATAGCCAAGTAGTATTTTATTGTGTATATTATCACATCTTTTTAATTCACTCATCTGCCAAGGGACACTTAGGTTGTTTCAGATTCTGGTTATTATAAATAATACTGCAATAAACATGGGTTGCATATAACTCTATAATATTGTGTTTTGTGTTTTTTTGGTATACATATTCAGAAATTAGATGTAATGGATCATATTTCTATTTTCAATTTTCTGAGGGATCTCCATACTGTTTTCCATATTATTGCACCAATTTACATTCTAAACAATAATGTATAAGGAGTCATTTCTCTATACAACTTCACCAACACTTGTTTCCAAATCACTTGGATAACAGTCATTATCAAAAATGTGCAAGATACCTTACTGTTTCCATTTGTTTTTCCCTAAAAAAAAGCAAGACACTTTTTCATGTGCTTGTTAGCCTTCTGTAGGACTTCTTTGACAAGCTTCTAATCAGATCTTTTACCCATTTTTTTATTAGCTTACTTTACTGTTTTGAATTTGAGTTCTTTATATTGTTTATGTTAACTCGATGTGAAAATATATTCTCCCATTTTTAGAATGTCTTTTTGTTTTGATTATAGCTTCGTTTTGTGTGTGCGTGTGTGTGTGTGTGTGTGTGTGTGCGCGCACACACAGGAGCTTTTTAGTTTGATGTAGTTCCGTTTTTTAATGTTGTCTTTTGCTTCTCACAAAACTGAATTCGAGTTTCCAAAGATACCTCATAGATCAATGTTAAAGAGTAATTGCCTTTGTTTTCTTCTCTGTTATTTTATGATTCAAGTTCTTATAGCCAAGTCTTTAAATCCTATTGAATGAATTTTTGTGTATAGTGTTACATAGTGGCTTAGTGTCATACTTTTTCATGTAAATGTTCAATTTTACCAGCACTATTTATTGAGGAATCTGTTCTTTTACATTGCATTCTCTTGGCTCCTTTGTCAAAAAGTAGTCATCTATGTAATTGTGTGTTTATTTCTGGACTCTTGATTATATTCTTTTGATCTATGTGTCTTTTTTCATTTTAATATGATACAGATTTAATTATTGAGATTTGTAGTGTAGTTTGAAGTCAGGGAATTTAATATCACTGTTTTTGTTCTCCATAGCTTTCATATTTAAGATCATGTATAGTTTCAAGTAAATGTCATTATTTTTTTTCTACTGTGAAGAATATCATTACTATCTTAATGGGGATTGCATTCAATTTGCATATGGCTTTGGTATTGTGGACTTTTTTAAGGAAAGGTGTAGTCAGGAATGAAAGTGAGCAGTCAGGCAGAAAGTAAGAGGAAAAAGAAGCATTTGTTTTATTTTATTTTATTGTTCATTTTGATTTTTCCCCTGACCCTGCTACCTGAATCCAGGTCCTTGGGGTATACATGACTTGTATAAGCCAGAGGTGGTGGACTTCTCCACTAGACCAGCAGGATATGACAATATGGGCATTTTAACAATGTTGTTTTCTAATTCATGATCATGGGGCATCTTTATATTTGATTGAGTTTCTATTTATTTTAATAATGTCTTATAGTCAGAGTACAGGTCTTTTACCACTTGGGCTAAATTAATTCAAGATGTTATTTATAATGCCTGTGTAAATAAAGTTTTTTCTCTTGAGTTCTTTCTACTAGCTATTTGTGTATAGCAGTCCAGCACATTTTTACTATATTAATGTAACATTTCTAATAGTTTTTTAATGGAGTCTGAGGTTCCTCTCTATAAAGATTTAATCTGAAAATAATAATAACATCAATTCTTCCTTTCTAATCTGAGTACATGGTATACCATTCTTTCCTTCTTTTTTTTTTTTCTGGTTGCTCTAAGACCTCCAACACATTATTGAATAATAGTAGTGAAAGTGGATATTCCTGCCATATTTTCTTTTTTTTTCTCTTAGAGAGAATGTCAGTTTTTACCCACTGAGTATGATGCTATGTATTTGTAATACATAGCATTTGTTATGTTGAAGTAGCTTGCATACCCATTTTGGAGGGGTTTTTATCAAAAAATTGTGTTGAATCTTATTGAATGTCTTTTTCTGAGTCAATTGAAATGATATTATTTTGTCCCTTGTTTTGTTGATGTGGTATATTTCATTTAATGATTTGTGCATATTGAAGTCTACTCGAGTCCCTGAAAAAAATCTTGTTGGCTTTATAAAGTTCTTGGAAGTTTACTATATTTTTGGACAGTTTGAGTAGAGTTAGTGTTAATTCTTTGAAAGTGTCAGAAATCATCATATTGTCTTGGGATTTTGATTTTGGGGAGGATTTTGATTATTGTTTAAATTTCCTTACTGGTGATCCCTCTGTTCAAATTTTTTATTTCTTCCTGATTTGCTCCTGGAATACTATGTGTTCCTAAGAATTCATCCATATATTGTATCCTATTAGTTATCCAATTTGTTGCCATATGTTTATAACATTTTATTATAATAATTTTTATTTCTGAAGTATCTTTCATATATTTTACACCATTATTTCTGATTTTATTTGTATTTTCACAGTAGGTCTCTCTAAAGGGATTCTTTTTATCTTTTCAAAGGACCAGCTCTTGTTTTTATTCATTTTTGTATAGCTTTTTATTGCTATTTTATTTATTTATGCTCTAAAATTTGTTATTCTCCTGACTTTTGGTCATTTATTTTCTTTTTCTAGTTACTTTAGATACAGGTTTAGATTTTTTTTCTATTTGTATTTTTTTGTATCCTGAGGTAGGACTATGCTTTTATAAACTTCCCTCTTAAAACTATTTTTGCTGCCTCCCATAGATTCTGATAACTCAGTTTATCTTTTTTCATTTGTTCATTGTATTTATTAGTTCACATTTATTTTATTTTTGATCCAATAGATCTGCAGTAACATCTGTTTATTCTCCACTCTGTTGTGATTTTCCAGTCTTTTCTCTTTTGGTTGATTTCTTGTTTCATGTCATTATTATTAAAAAATAATGGTGGATATGATTTCACTGGTTGTAAGTGTATTGAGGTTTTGTATTCAGCAGATGGCCTGTCATTGAGAATGTTCCATGAAGACTTGAAAAGAAAACGTAATATATTGCCTTAGAGTAAAATATTTCTGTAGATATCTATAGAGTCTATCTACTATGATTTGTCATTTAAGGCCTTTGGAGTAGCATGAGAACATGACCCACACTTGCACCTTGAAAGTGATCTCAGCAGGAAGTCAATGCTGAGCAAGGAACTGAATGTAGCAAATAGATATTTTTCAGGAAGATAGCTGCCTCCATCCGCACTGACTCTATCCATCACAGAAATGCAAAATCATGCAAGAGTCAACTAACACCACTCAATGGGAAAAACAAGTCAGTCTGTCTACAGGGAGCATATCCATTACCTTACTAGTCTCATTAGACTTGTGGTCTCCATAGGTGGCTGTCTCTCCGACAAATGAACTGATAGATATATCTGGGGAATCTCCTCAAATTCCTGGATATATCCTCATCACTCAGTCTTGTAATCCCACAGAACTGGCCTGATTTTTCCAACTGACATTGCGTAAAATGAACCTCTTGGTGGTTTTGACCTCTTGTCATCTTATCTCCCCAAGGGGTCTCCCTGATAACCGAAACACAAGTGACCACCCTAGCTAATCATACTACCTGAGCACTAAATGCAAAAGGAGCAGCTGTTCATTAATTAACAGATAAGGTCAGCCATAAGAAAAAGTATGCTCTAAAATTGCAGGGCATTGGACATACTTAGGGATGCCCAAGGTGGTACATGTGACTTAATAGGAGACAAATAATGGACTTATATGCCTGACTCTGATCATAACATCACGTAGAGCTTACATACTCTACAGGACATTGCAAGCTATTTCTGCCCTTCCTGATGACACTTTAGCATCTAGGTTGGCCTCCCTGTCCACCACCCTTACACATGCACTTGATGATACAGTTTTGACTATTCTCACATTATTATTTTTGCCAGTGTTTCTACTATCCATGTGCCCTGATCATGCAATGTGTTGTCACACAGGCCACACAGGCTTTTCCCAGAAGAATGATATAAAGATAATTGGTGGTATGGGTAATGTTGGGGTAGATTGCGTGGTAGTGTGAGGACATGACCCATGCCCCCACCTTGAAAGTGGGCTTGGTGGGTAATCATCATTGAGCATGGATCTGAATGTAAAAAGATGGAGTTATCAGAATAACTGTCTCCATGTTATTCTTTCTCAGATCACATTTAACATTCATTCTTACTCTTAAACCTTTTTTAAAAATTTATTTATCTTTTATTGTAAAAATTATTCTACATGTTAGAGTAATTTCCTATGTATAAGTTCCCAATTTCTTAGATACATTTCAACAAGTCATGTCCTCCACAAAATCACCAAGCGTTCTTCTCCTTTGTCCAGTGGACTCCACAAAGATTTACCCCTTCCCATCCCATTCTCTTCTGTTAACCTCAGTTCTATTGTGAATATTTCAGGCTTGGTTATGCTTCTTCTGTTCCTTTGTTTTGTCTATTTACATTCCAACTATGAGTGAGGTCATCTGGTATCTAACTTTCTTCTTTTGACTTGTTTCACTTAGCATAATCCCCTCTAGTTCCATCTATGCTAATTAAAATGACAAGGTTTCATATTTTCTAAGGGTTGTTTAGTATTCCATTGTATATATGTAACACATCTTCTTTATCCATTCATCTAATGTTGGGCACTTAGGTAATTTCCTATTCTTAACTATTATGAATAAGGCTGCAATAAAAATGGGATGCAATATATATCTCTGCAGTTGGGTGCTTTTGTATATTTTGGGCAGTTGTCAAGAAGTGGAATGATGGGATCATATGGGATTTCCACCTTCAGTTTTTTGAAGAATCTTCAAATTGTTTTCCTTAGGGGTTATACCAAATTGTACTACCACCAACAGTGCAAAAGTGTTCCCTTTTCTCCACCTCCTCACCAGCATTTTTTGTTGCCAGAATTTTGGGTAATAATCAGTCTTTCAGGTGTAAGGTGTTATTTCATTGTTGTTTTAATTTGATTTACCTGACCCCCTGAGTAGGAACATAATTTCATGTGCCTGTTAACCATCTATATGTCCTCTTCAGAAAAGTATCTCTTCAACTTCTCCTATTTTTTGATTGGATTCCCTGCTCTTCTTTGTTGAGTTTTATGAGTTCTTCATATATTTTATATATTAAGCCTTTGTCAGAAATATTGAATGTAAATATCTTCTCCCAGTTAGTAGGTTTCCTTTTGGTTTAGGTGATGTTTTCTTTTGTTTGAAGAAGCTCCTTGGTTTGATGTAGTCCCAGTTGTTTATTTTTCTTTTTGTTTCCCTCGACAGTGGAGTTGAGTCCCCAAGGGCTTCTCTACAACTGATTTCATGAAAAGTCTTTCCTAAGTCGTCTTCTAAGAATTTAATGGTTTCTGGTCTTATGCCCAAGTCTCTAATCCATTTTGAGTTAACTGTGAGTGGTTATAGAGAGTAGTCTACCTTCATTCTTTTGCATGTAAGTATCCAGTTTTCCCAGCACCATATGTTGAAGAGACATTCCTTTTTCCATCATATGCTTTTGGATCCTTTGTCATAGATTAAGCACTGAATGTGAGTCAAACAGTTTCTGGTGATTCAGTTCATATACCACTGATGTGTACCTCTGTTATTATTCTAGTGCTATACTATTTTGATCAATATTGTTTTGTAATATAGTTCAAAGTCAGGAAGAGTAATCCCTCCAGATTTGTTCTTTTTTCTAATAATTGCTTTGATATTCTAGGTCTTTTTTGTGCCATACAAATTTTAAGATTTTTTGTTCTATTTCCTGGAAAGAAGTCTGTGGAATTTTAATGGGGATTCCATTAAATCTATATATTGCTTTGGGTAAGATGGCCATTTTAATGATATTGATTCTTCCCAGCCAGGATCAGGGGATGTCTTTCTTTTTCTTTGGGTCCTTCCCTATTTCTTTTAAGAAGCATGTATAGTTTTCATTGTATAGATCTTTTCTCTTTTGTTAGGTGTATGCCTGGTTATATCATTCATTTAACTTCTATTTTGAATGGTGTGATTTTCATGATTTCATTTTCTTCTAGCATATTGTTTGAGTATAAAAATGCAATAGATTCTTGTGCATTGATTTTGTAGCCTGCCACTTTACTGTATTCATTGATGAATTTGAGAACTTTGATAATTTTTGATTTTCAATGTACAGAATTATGTCATCCTCCTTTCCATTTTGGATTCCTTTCATTTCCTTTTCTTGCCTAATTGCTCTGATTAAGACCTCCAGTGCAATGTTAAATATCAGTGGTGAGAGTGAACAACCTTGCCTCATTCTTGACCTAAGAAGAAATGATTTCAATTTTTTGCCATTGAGCACTGATGTTGGCTGTGCATTTTTCATATATGGCCTTTATTATGTTGAGGTATGAACCGTCTATTCCCATTTTATGGAGGATTTAATCATAAATGGGCGTTGGATCTTGTCAAAAGCTTTTTCTGCATCTATTGATGTGATCATGTGGTTTTTCTCTTTGCTCTTGTTGATATGGTGTATGACATTAAAAGATTTACATATGTCGAGCCATCCTTGCATCCCTGGGATGAATCCCAGTTGGTCACAATGGATGACCTTTTTGATACATTGTTGAATTCGGTTTACTAATATTGTGTTGAGAATTCTTATATCTATGGTTAGAGTTATCGGTCTGTAATTTTCTTTCTTGGCATCTCTGTCATCTTTGGTATAAGTGTAATGTTGGCCTCATAAAGTATTTGCTTATTTCCTTTCTTCTACTGATTTGTGGCTTTAATTATTTTTCTTTCTGTAGTTGTTTTAAATGCAGTGTTAAATTGTTTATTCGCAATTTTTCTTGTTTCTTAATATAAGCCTGGATTTTGATGAACTTTCCACTAAGTATAACTTTTACTGCATCCCATAGATTCTGATAGCTCCTATCCTCATTTGCATTGGTCTCTAAGTACTTTTTAATTTCCTCTTACTCAAGAGTCCTTCAGGAGCATATTGCTGAGTTTCCAAATAGTTTGGGGTCTTCCAACTTTCTTTTTTGGTTGATTTCCAGTGTTCAGAGAAAATGCTTGGTACGACATCAATCTCTATAAATTTGTTGAGAGATGCTTTGTGTCCCAGAATATGATTTATCCTTGAGAATGTTCCATGAGCTTTTGAGAAGAAAGTGTTCTGTAGTTGCTGGGTGAAGTGATCTGTATATGTCTATTAAACTTGTCTGTTCCAGATGATCATTTAAAGTTGCCATTTCCCTGTTAGTTTTCTGCCTGGTTGAGCTGTTCATTGTTGTAATTGGGGTGCTGAAGTCCCCCACTATTATTGTGTTGCTATGTTTCTTTTCAGGTCTAATAATATTTGCTTTGATGCTACTTCATTTGGTGTATATATGTGAATAAGCATTATGTCTTCCTGCTGATTGATCATTTAATAATTATATAGTGTCCATCTATGTCTTCCATTATCCTTTTTAGATGGCAGTCTGTTTTATCTTATATGAGTATAGCTGTTCCTGATCTTTTGTTGTTGCCATTCCAATGTAGGATTGTCTTCTAGTCATTGACTTGGAACCTTTGTTTATCTTTTGGAAGAAGGTGGGTTTCCTGAATGCAACAGAAGTTTGGATTATGCTTTTTAATCCATTCATCCACTCTGCAATTTGACTGGTGAGTTCAGTCCATTAACATTTATGGTGATTATTGATATACAGCTGCTTAGTGTCATTTTATGATTTGTCTTTCGTATGTTGCTCAAGGTGATGACTGTGTTGTCTTTCTATTTTTAGGTTAGATGGGTGCAATTATGTTTTTATTGATTTTGCCTTTAGTTTTCTTCTTCGCTTTCTCTCTGGGGATATTTTTTAGTTTATTGTGAAGTTAGCATTCATAGTTCTATGCTTACTACCTAATTTTATTGAAAGAATATTAGTTTTCCACTTATTTTAACTATTCACGTCTTTTGTCTCTCTTCCTCCCTACTCTTAATATTTGCTGACTTACTGCTTTTCTATGTGTTTTCTTCATGCTTTATAGAGCATACTTTAATGTTTTTTTCAAAGTTGGTTTTGTGATGATGAAGTCCTTTAACTTTTGTTTGTCAGAAAAAGTTTTTATCATTCCTTCAGTTCTGAATGATAATCTTGCCAGATATGGTATCCTAGGCTGAAAATCCTTTTCTTTCAGCATCTTGAATTCATTCCCTTCTGGCCTGTAGAGTTTCATTTGAGAAGTCTGCTAAAAATCTTATGGGAACTCCTCTGTATGTGGCATGTTTTCCTCTGACTGCTTTTAATAGTCTTTCTTTATCTCATAATTTTGACATTTTAATTACAGTGTATCTAGATTTATTTCTCTTCGGGTTTCTTTTATTAGAAACTCTTTGAGTTTCCTGGATATGGAGGCTTGCTTCATTCTTCAAATTGGGCAAGTTCTCCTCTATTGCTTCTTCAAATATGATTTCTGCCTCCTTTTCTCTCTCTTTCTCTGGGACACCTGTGATGCAAATGTTGCTCCTTTTTGTGTTATCCTAGAAGTCTTGATTGCTGTTTTGATTCTGAATCTTTTTTTATCTCTTTGCTAGTTTGCTTAATTGAGTTCCTGTTTCCTATCTTACAGATTACTGATTCTATTGGAACTCATCCATGCTATTTTTGAGGCCCTCAATTGAGTTATTTAATTCAGCCATCATGTCTCTTACCTGTTTGATATCTTGTTTAATCTTAGCTTTCTGACATTCTTGTTTACTGCCTCTACTGATTTCTGGATCCCCATGAGTATGTTAACCACTGTTACCCTAAATTCCTCTTCAGGCAATTTACATATATCTGCTGTATTCAAATTTTCCCCTAGATTTTTTATTGAATTCATCATTTCATATATATATCTCTGTACTTTTGTTCTAGTCAGCATTCTGTTTATATTTCTGAGGTTCGGTTTCCCTTGCAGCATGTAGGGTTAAGTAGCCCAGGATTGGCAATCTGGTTGCAGTTTCACTTTTAGCCACAAAGGTGGTACTAGTGTGTAGAGTTGAGGTTTGGTCCTGTGTGGGACTGCCTTCTCACTGTAATCCTTTGGGCAGGATATCTAGTGGGGTGAATATTTGGTGGGGCAGGATTTTTGCTAGGTGGACCCCAGGGTCTGGAGTGAAATGGTTGTGAGAGGTGTTTGAGCTTGTAATTTCTTTGACCTGTTTCTGGTAATGACTGTGCCCAGTGCAATTTCACTGGGGGAGCTCCAGTTCAGCTCCCAGTGTCCTGGCTCTCCTTTCATCCTCTCCCAAGTTGGTTCTCCATTACTCTTCATCTCAGTCCCACTGGTCCTTCCTCTCACTGCCTCTGCACCTGGTCCCCAAATCCCTAGCCTCCACCTCACCAGGTGTCCAGAGACTCCCAAACTCCATCCTAAATCCAAATCAGCAGCTTACCTCAGAACTATGCTGGTTGTTGTTACCCACCATTATTTGTCAGCTAATCCATCTCCAGCTGAAGTATCAGTTGTTTTTGGTGTTTGTCTCAAGAAAATAGGTGATTTTTTGTTGTTGTCTGTGGAGATCAGCCCAAAAGTGCTTCCTATTGTGTTCCCATCCGAAGTTGAGCTATTCTGTATTAAACTTTTGATAGTTTCGCTATTATGTGTCTTAGTATAGGTCTCCTTGCACTTAACCAGGTATTCTGTTTGTTTCATTACCTTGTATATTCAATTCCTCCCCCTGAATTTTGAAGATTTTATTTATATTTATTTTAATAAGATTTCTGCTCACTTCTCTCTCTCTTTACCTTCTTGGAAACCCACTATTCTTACATTGCCTTTCATAGTGAAGCAAACTCTTGGAAACATTATTAAAAATAAAAAAAATTGTCTTCCTTCATCCAGATTATTTCAATGTGTCTCTCTTCCAGACATCTATTCCTCCTTCTGGTCATTTCTGCTTTGGTTAGTTTATAATACTTGATCTTGTTCATCGAGTTTTCGTATTATGAAACTACTAAATTTCTTATTTAAAAATTCAATTTATCCTGATTAATTTAACTTTTGAACTCTTTAGTTTGCTTTTCTGGCCTCTTTTTATTTCTTTTACTGAATTTGGTGAGTCCTCTTATAATTATTTGAACTGCTTTTATCTCTTTGTTTCTTTATGATTACTACTGTAAAGTATCTATTGTGATAGTTTATGCTATTGATTTTGGTTTTAGGAGAGGTAGTTTTGCCTATTTTTCTAACATAGTATTTTGTAGTGTGATATGATTACCAATGTTATTCTTTCTTTCCATTTGAAACTATCAACTATGCTGCTTACATTTATTTTTACTAGATGGTGGTGAGATTCCAATTTTCACACTTGGCTTTCACTGTAAATACAGTACTTTTGGAGTCTGCAGGATGACTAATGGCTTCAGGGTGTGGAGGGATATTTAGGGTTGGGGAAAGGATTTGGAGTGGGTAGGTTACTCTTTTTGTGTGTTGCAGGTGGAGGAGATTAGGATGTGCTGGTAATAACGGCGTCCAACCTTCTCTGTGGGATTCTGGGTCTGAATTACAGTTGACTACTTGTCGTGTTTATGTACTCCACTGTGTAAGTACAGATTTTTACTTGCAAAGGAAGAAAAGTGTACTTGAGGGTTCCCTCTATTGCCCTCATTTTGAGTATACCAAAAAATACAAGGACTTGAGTCCAACCTCAGCTTCTCCTTGGACTTTGAAAGTGAAGTGTGTGTCACCTCATGATCTCTGTGCTCCCCTAGCTAGAGCTTGTGGCTGGGTAACCGTCCTATCCTCTCAATCCTGTCAGGGTCACAACCATTATAGTCTCCATGTATCTCTTTCTAGTAACTTTCCTCACATTTATGTATAGACTTCTTTGGGTACCCTTTCCACTGCAATATTTGTTTGTCAGTGGAGTGCTGGGGTGCTTTAGCCTCACTACCATGATTTGGGCATCATTTTAAATGAGAACAGTTAATAATTTCTCTCAGAAGCAAGCAGGGAACATCCTCCATTGCCATATAGATGTCCTTCCACTTTTATCTCCACACTATGTTATTTCTTATTGAGATTCTTTCCTAAGGTATCATGGTCATCAGAGTTTACACAAGCAGAACTCCTTACCAATATCTGTGTTAGCATGATTTCAATGACTAGTTTTCTTATATTGCTCAAATTAATTCATTCAGAAAATTTTGTTCTCATTTTTAATGCCACCAACAAAAATATTTTTCACAGTTAATTGGTCACTCAGATTTTGAGAAAATGTGCTTGAGACAACCATCTTTGATTCCCCAATTTTTTCCTTCATCTTACCTGATGTTGCATCCACTTCCTCCACTTTGGCACATGGCGACTTCAAAGCCTCTGGAGTGCTTAGTGTTTAGCTCTTTCATTACCATAAAGTGCATGAGTATTCCCTATTGCTCAAAATGACTCCTCAGACATTCTTAGTTTGTTTCATAGCTCAAACATTTCAAAGAAGAGTTTTCATAGTCTTTGAAAAACTGACTATATGATCACAGTGGAAGGGGAAACAAAAATAACGTGACAGTGTCCATGAGCATAAATGAGTCTCCAAAATTATTTTAGAATCAGTGAATTCTATTTCAAATTATTTTATTCTTATGTTTTCTGGTTCTGTTTTATGTTTTTCCATGTTTTAATTCTAGATTTTTTTTTTTAAGGAAAGGTGCAGGCAGGAATGAAGGCTATTAGGAAGGCAGGCAGGTAGAAAGAGAAAGGAGGTAGAAATATTTTATTTACTTTATTGCGTTCATATTATTTTTTTCCTCTGGCCCGACATCACAAACCTGGGTCCTTGGGATATATGATGTCTTCATCAGGTGATCTTGTCCACTAGACCACTAGGGTGTGTCCTAATTTTAGAATATTAAGCTACAGTTTTTACAGTCTTTTTTGGGGTGTGTGTTAATATTCTTTTGATATATAATAATTTCTTTTAAGATATCTATCCTCATTTTCTTTTTATCTAGAACTATGTGGTATGGTATCTAACAACAAATCTATTTTGATATGAATATTTATATGACAGAGGTTTTCTCTTATTTTTAAAATTATCTTCCATAGTATGGAAAAGTATAATAACTTTCATAGATTCATACTTACAAGGTGTTCTCTACTGTGAACCTTCAGGAAGTTCCAGTACTCTCTTACTAAAGTCCCCCTGTTTTCCTTGTGTTTATTTTTACATCTTGTTTTTGTTTTAATATTTATTATTTCTTTTGTTCACAATGCTATCTTAGAATATTGAAGTTGAATCTCACTCTGTAATTCAAAGCATACCACCAGAATACCATCCCCTAAGCCCTCTGGTAAACTCATTCCTGTATCCTGATAATTTTGTTGAGATTTGCGTCATAATTTGTTTCATTTCATTATATTCCACATATGAATGAAACCATCCTTTATTTCTCTTTTTCTTTCTGGATTGTTTTTGGTTAACACAATCCCCTATAGTTCCATCCAGAACATTGCAACAGGTACAAATTTGTCTTTTTTAACGGTGGCATAGAATTTCATAGATTATGTATACCAGAACTTTCTCATCCATTAATCTGTTGATGGGAATTTAGGTTGTTTCCAAGACTTGTCTATTGTAAATAGTGCTGCTATGAACTTAGAGGTGCAGATTTTTTTTTGTTTGCTTTGAGATTTTCTATCTCCTGGGTATATAATCAAGAGTGAGATTGCTGTATTGAATGATGGGTTAATCTTTATTTGGTTGAGGTATATTCATAGTGTTTTCTAAATAGATTGCCCCAATTTAAATTTCCAACACTGTAGAAGAGTTCCCTTTTATCCACACCACTTCAAGCACCTGCCATAACCAATGTTTTTCATATAGGCTATTTTCACTGGTGAGAAGTGGTATATAATTTTAGTTTTCATTGTTTTAGTTTTAATTGACATTTCTCTGATGATGAGTGCTATTAAAATTTTTTTTATGTATCTTTAAGTCATTTGTGTGTCTTCTTTAAACACGTGTCTCTTTATTTCTTTTGACCATTTTGAGTAGCTAATTTGCTTTTGTGTTGTTAAGGTATATGAGATCTATGTACTCTTTGAAGATTAAGCTCCTGTCTTATTGTTGTGTATCTTTTCCAATTCTGTGAGTTGTCTTTTTGCTTTAGTAGCATTTTGCTGTGAAGAAGATTTTCGTTTTGATATAGTTCCAATTACTTACTTTTGCTTTGGTTTTTCTCACTGTCACTCTTCCTTCCACAAAGACTTCTTTAAGAATGAGTTCATAGATAATTTTCCCTATATTTTCTTCTAAATATTTTATGAATTTAAGTCTTATGTATAGGTCTTGGACTCATTTTAATAAAAAAATTTTGTGCATAGCGTTAATGAGTAATATAATTTATTTTCTATATGTCTTTATTTATTTTTGCAAGTGCTCTTCAAGTTTTCCCAGTACCATTTAATGAATAGACATTCTTTCATCTATTGTATGCTCTGGTGCTTTTGTCATAGAATAACTGTGCATATGTGTGTGGTTTTATTTCTGAGTTCTTAATTTGATTGTGCTAATTTTTCAGTTTGTTCCAGTACATACTGTTTTGATAATAATCACTCTGTAGTATGATTCCTCCATTGTTATATATTATCCCAAGATAATATTGATTATTCCACATCTTTTTTATGGCTCCATATAAATTTCAGTAATGCATGATCAATTTCCTTGAAAAATGTCTCTGGAACTTTGATAGGAAATATATTTAAATATCTATATAGATTTGGGTAGAATACTCAACTTTGATATGCTGCTTCTATAAATCCATGAACATGGAGTATTTTTCCACTTCTTTGTGTCTTCTTTAATTTATTTTGTTCACCCTAAACTCATCCACAAAGTTAAGGAGGAGAGAAAATTCCCAAATACATTTCATGAGGTCAGCATGTCCCTGATTCCAAGTCAGACAAAGCACCAAAAAACTGAATACTGATATAATTGATAAATATAGATGCAAAAAATCCTCAACAAAATGTTGGCAATATAATTCAACAGAACTTCAAAAAATATACGCCATAATCAAGTGAGATATATTCCAGCAATGCCAGGTTGTTTCAACAGATACACCACATCAGCAAAGAGATAATAAAAAAACATGTGATCATCTTAATAGATGATGAAAGAGCATTTGACAAGATCCAACAACAATTCATGATAAAAATAAGAATAGATGGCACGTTCCTCAACATAATAAAAGGAAAACATGACAAACCTACAGCAAACAAAATCAGTGGTGAAAACTCAGAGCCTTTCCCATATAATCTGAACTAGAAAAGGCTGTTCACTCTCACCACTACTATTCAAAACAGTTCTGTGAGTTTTGGTCAGAGTAATAGTACTTGAAAAGGACATTTAAGAAATTTACATTAAAAAGATAAAATAAAATTATTATTTTTGCAGATGACTTGATATTATACTTAGGATATTCTTAAAAATGCCATGAAAAAACTGCTAGAAATAATAAATGCATACAGCAAAGTGACAAGGTATAAACAGCACACAAAACTCGGTAGCATTCCTGTATGCAAATAATTAAGTACAGGAAAAAAAAATTAAGAAAAAAATCCTATTCGCAATGATCAAATACCTAGGAATAAACTTATCACAGGAGCTGAAAGACGTGAACAGTTTTCCTTATTTGTTATCAGAATATTTTCTTTCACTTTCTTTTCTACACCTCTCACTCCAATACTTTCTTTTGATGCCCCTTACTATCTTTGTCCTCTTAATTTGTATTATATTCTCAATATTTTCTCATTTATACTGATTTCATCCTTAAAGGGAACATCTTTGGTTGGTTGATTTCAAGCTTTTGTGACACCGGAACGTCAGTACTGTTTGCTGAAGCTCCCTTCAACTCAACATGAAGACAAAAAGTCGTTAGCGTTCAGCTCATATTTTTAACTCAGTGTTACATGTGCCTTCTCCAGTGTCTTTACTTGCTTTCTAAATGAATTACTGTTAGCAATTTCTGGGTTTACCAGCATCAGTATTATCACAAGTCTTTTCACATCCTTTCGTTTTCTGTCACTGGTAATTACACAAATGGTTGTTGTTTATGTTGGTAATTTGGCACAGCTCTGTATAATTTTACTAATTCTGTTTAAAATGCTTAAATGTTTTATTTATTTATATTAGTACTTCAACATATTTACTGCTGTCTTTTTCAGAGAGACTCAAGTATTACTGATCCAAAATATATTTTTATGTTTTTATAATGTATTTTATTTTAATATAAATTTATTTTATATGAAACTTAGGTTCACAGCAATGTTGACCAATGCCAGCTGCCCTCACACACACATAAACTTGCCCATCATAAGCATTTCTCACCAGAGATGTACATTTTATAAACCTACTTTGACATATAATTATTATCTAGAATTAATATTCTATGCAATAGCACATCTTTGGTTTTGTGTATTATAAGGGTTTGGACAAATTTATGATGATATGTGTATACCATTACAGTATTTTAGTGAATAGTTTCGCTACCTTAGAATTCTGTTTATTCATCCTTCTCATCCATTTTTTTGACAGTCACTCAGCTTTTTAGTGCCTAAAAGTTTTGCCTTTTCTAGAATGTGTGTAGTTGGAATCACATGGTATTTCATATTTTCAATTGACCTTAAATATGTATATTTATTTATTTCAGACTCTTCTATGACTCGATAGCTCAATTCTTTTTAGTACTGAATATTATTCTGTCAGGATATATCACAATGTATTTATCAATTCACTTACTATTACTTGACATTATATTAAAAATGTCATCACTATACCAGAATTCATCTAAGATTTCTCTATTAGATTTCTAACTTTGCATTGTGCATTTATGTTTTAAGGCATTTTGAGTTACATTTAGTGAAGGGTTTAGGGTTTGTGCATAGAGTAATAGCAATAGGATATATTTCTTTCATTTCTATCTTCTGAAGGAATTTGTAGGATAGTCTTATAATTTCATCCTAAAATATTTGGTAGAATTCACCATTGAACATATCTAAATCATTTGTATTTTGGTTGGGAAGGTTTTTCATTGTTGATATATTTTTCATTGTTTTTGAGTCTTAACATATCGCCTGTTTCTTGTGCATTTTGGCATCTTGTGCTTTTTTTAAAGAATTGATAAATTGCTTCCATTATGTTATGATTGTACCCTACTTCTCTTCAAGGGACCTATTTGCTTCTTGAACTTTAAGAATTAAAAAAGTAAATCCTAGTTCTATGGTAGAGTAGATACTATTGTACTTAACCTATGTAGTTAGTAACTTCGTGGAAAAATCACTAGAAAATTTATGCAAAATAATTCAAGCAAAATAATAAATTGACAATTCAGGTTAAGAACACATATGAAAAGAAAACAAAAAAGAGTGTTTAGATTCAGATAAAATTAGTTCTTAGGAATATACACTGGTTTTATTTGTGAGACCATTTGTTAAATGACCATGAAATGAATAATAGATTTCAAACAGAAGCTAGTGATATCACTGTGTGGACAAAAGCAAAACCATAGTTCATTGCTCTCCTGGAGGCTTGAACGTCAGGCACAAGGATTCAAAGAGAAAGACATTGAAATGCAGGAGACACAATAAGGTATACAAAAGGTTAATTTGTTGAGCTTAATGCTGAGCTGTGGCTCCAGTGACTAAATTTTCTGGACATCTAACAGAGAACAATCACAGTTGTCAAGAGAGATTTGAGTGGATAGATTGCTTTGTAGACATACTGACATTCAAGGTTGGTGTGAGATACCTTGATGAGCATTCAGGTCTTTCAGTTGAGAAGTCAGAAAGTCTACACTCTAGAAAAAAAATTATCTAGTCCTACAATTACGATGAATTCCTTAGTAGTAAAAACAGGCCGAAAATAGCCTGTTATATATGAATTCAGAAATTTAATGCTAAAAAAAGTGCAAATGAAAAAGCAATAATGAAAACAAGCCAACAAAGCATAAATGATGTGGTGTAATATAGTTAATAGGGAGTTCCACCTTGTAGGAAAAGACAGAATAGAAAAAAATAAAAAAAACCTTGAAAATGTAATCACTGAAAATTTCCTGTATTAGTTGGGAGACAACACTAATTAATATAAGTAAGATAAATAAAAAGATAACCATAGTGTAATACAATCAAACTGTTGAGAATTAAAGATTAAGTGGCAATGTCAAAAGCTGGATGGGAAAGACATATATAACATTTAATAGAAAAAATATAAAGCTTACAGCTAAGATGTTAACAGAAAGTGAAAATAAGGGAAAAAGTAGAAAAACATATAAGCTAAATCCAGTTGACATAAATGTTTAGCAACTGTAGTTTGCTGGATAGCTCCCCTCTTTTTCCTCAACTACTTAGGACTAGATTTCTCCTGTATGGAGTAGGGAAAGGAAAGAGCGGGAAAAGCATGAAAGAATAAAAAAAGATCTGTTTTCAACTGTAGGATGAAAAGAACATGTGCATATGAAAAAATTACCGTAATTACATATTCAACCTCAAATTTCAGATTTTGGTGATAAATACCAGTTGAAATTTGAAGAAGTTGGATTTGTGAGCTTATTTTACAGAAGAATCACCTAGATTACAATCACAATTTATATTGCTTTCAAACATAACAAGTAACAAAAAAGTATCTCAGATTATGTCCTTTAGTATGCCAAGTTTAAAATTAAGAAATGTCTCAAAACTTTAAAAATAATATCTGTTTATGACCTGAGGTATAGCCATTAAATTATGCATTCTGTTATGATAGGTATTCTAGAATCAAGGGGTGTTATTTTCCAATTAAAATATGGAATAAAAAACATAGTGTCACATTTTCTTAGATCATTCCTCGTACCCTATGATTGATTTTAATAAACTATGTAACTGAGAAATTTATTGAAATAATATATGCATATCATATAGAGTTTATTGATACCATTTTCTAAATCACTGACCATGGTATTTTATCAGTTTTCTTAACACAAATTTCCCTTGAGAATCAAAGTACAATTTTCTGTATTTTCCTTTAGTAACTCATTGACAAATCTTACAAATGTTGAATCAAATGATTATTAATATTTCCTAATTATTTTTAGAGTTAAGTGTATTGCATCTCTCTGGTAGGTAAGTAGACTAGACAGCTCAACATGGACTCCATTAAATTTAGACATATACATTTCCGTTTTTACTGTCTTTTGTAGGTTAATGCCTGTCTCTCTAAAAGATATGATTAAGTTCTAATGTTCAGGACCTCATAAAATGTCCTAACATGGAAAAACATTCATTTCTGATACTATTAGATTAAGATGATATTATGGAGTAGTAAAATGGGTCCTTAATCCAGTATGACAAAGACAGAGATTGAAATGGTGCTGTTGTAAGTCAAGGAATGTCAGAATTGACAGCTGCCACCAGAAATCAGGAAGAATGAAGGAAGGATCTTACTAAGAGGGAATATTGGCCTGCTTAAGCCATGTTTTCAAATTCCATAACTATATCAGGATAAATTTCTGTTATTTTAAGCACCCACTTTGTGTACTATGTTATCAACGATAGAAAATTGAGTAAACATTATAATTAACTCAGTTCTTTCAATGGTTTTTATTTTGTTTTCCTTCATTATACAATATATTTTAATAGGACTCCTTGTGTCCTCCCCTATGAAATGAAAAATTCCTCTATCCATCAACCATCTGTCCTTAATATACAAACTTAAGATGGTTTCCCATTTCCAAGTAGCTGACTATTGCACTGATATTTTAAAACCTAATGCCTGTGAAATTTATTGACTGCATAAACTAATAGACAAACTGTAAATTTCTTGGAACAGATATTGCTCTATTTTATATGAATTTAGAACTGAGTTTAGTCAATGTAGATTAAAATAAATAATCAATATGGAAAGTGTCAATAAATCAGGATTTATGATGAAGCTTAAGAAATTGATAGAATGTCACCTTGTGAGGAGAGGATGGCATTTCAGGTAGGAATGAAGTTAAGCAACATCAGGATTGTATGTAAATGCACAGTGCATTAAATACTGACACTAGATAAAGGTCTGTATTTGAGATGATTGGAAAACATATTAGTCTACATGGAAGGTGTATCCTACAAGGGGTATCTGAAACAAAATGGAGAGGCATTTAAATCTGTTTAAAAAAGCACCTAAGAGCTGTTGTAGATTTTTTGAGCACTGATAGAATAAAAGGTTTTCAGGGTGGTCAGTTCACAGAATGCAGAATATAAACTAGAATTAGTGAATGAAAAAAAAAAGTCGTGTAAAAGAGTAGAGAGAAAGGAACATGATAATTTATTTTAAATATATTAAAATTTAGACCTCAGGTGTTAGAGACAAAAATAAATTCTGCTGACTTGGAATGAACAGCTAAATTTTCTGAGTTTCTGTTGTCTAATTTCTATATTAGTGCTTAATTTCTCTTTCATCTTGGTTGGATTTGAGCCATTGGCCTTTATTTCAAGCATCTTTTCATTGATAGTGAAAGACTTCTACCTAAGCTTGGAAGACCTTGCATGAATTTTGACTTTTAAAAAACACTATTTGTGATACTCACTATGAAGATTCAGAGGGTGCTAAATTTAAATTTTTCAGTTATCTTTAATTTCTAGGCTGTGCTAATTTTGCTGGCTTTAAAACCTTCTTGTCATTATTGTCTTTTTTTTGAGATTCCCTTAGCTCATATGTATTTCTGAAATAGGTGAATTCTAATTTTTTAATGATTTTTCCTTTTCCTTTTCTCAAATAATCTTTCTCTTTTAGATAATGCAGCCTTTTCTATAGGTTTCTTATGATATTTATTTTTGAGAACTATTTGCCCTGATATATCTATTTAGATTGACAGGTATGGAAGCAAGTTGAGACATTACTCAAATTGCAGTATCATTAGTATTATATGGCTGATAGTTTTGTTTTCAGGATCAACAGTGGAAAATTCTTCATGTTCATTTTATAAAAAAAAAAAATTTGTGAACATTTTTATTTTTGAGCATATAATTATATTCACAAAATATTTTTTAGTGTCTACTTCTTCAAGCTATTTAGTCAAATTTAGCTGAGGGAAAACAAACAGGCAGAATGAAAATGAAACACAGTAAGAACTCAAGTACATTAATCTGAGAGTCACTCACTTTTGCAGAATGAAAAAGTAAATGACCAATATTTATAAAAATGAGATGCTTCATCATATCATTATCTATAACTAAAAACAATTTGGATATGATTTGTCTTAAGATACAAAATTCTGATAATTTTCCAAAGGAAGAAAAAGACATGAATGTGTTTCTTGTCATGATGATTACTGAATGTTTTCTATTTGACAAATTTATTTTTAGTATTTATATAAAATATAACTTAGATAGTTTTAATCAGAGGTATACAGCATCAAATCTTGAGTGTATTTTTTCAAAATATATTCAGTTGCATTAAGAGTAATTCTTATATAGACTCAGAAAAACGTTCACCTGTATATAATTGGAAAATATATGTAAGTGATTACTGTGTACAATCCTGTTTTAACTACTGGATTGTAGTCATGCAGTGCTTGTACTAGGGACACATTTATATTTCAGCTAAGATGCACATTTATATAGGTTCATATCATATGAATTACTTTAAATACTCTAGAAATTGGCTAATATGCCAATAATTAATGTATCTTGGTATCTTAATACTGAGTACTGTTGTTTTTATTCTGGGTATGGTTATATTAAATAAAATAAATAAGAGCAAAATTAATCAACATTATCATAAATATATACTATATAACAGTATAAATAGGTTATATATACATTTTGTTTTAAATATTCATTTTTCCCTCTTTTGTAGGTTCAAGCTCTAAAGTGTTTCCACATTCCTAATATATATAGAAGTAGATTCTGTCATGTTTTGTTCTAAAATTTTATTGGTTCAGTTTAAAATTTCATCTTGATGGTAGTTTCTTGACTGGGCAGACTTTTTTTTTTCAGCTTGGTGTAGTCCCTTTATTTTGACTTCTGTTTCTTTTATTGCTAGAGATAACTACAAAAAGCATCTTTGGTTCCAGGTCAAAGAGTGCATTGTCTATATTTTCTTCAATGTATTTTTTTAGATTTAGCTTTTACATGTAAATCTTAAATACATTTTGATTTTTTCCTATATATTGTTATATATACTGCCTAGTTTTCCCAGCATCACTTGTTGGAGACATTTTTCTCCCTTGTATACTATTCGTTTTCTGTATATGCATGTTTATTTCTGTGCTCTCAATTCTGTTCCATTTATTCGTGGGTTTGTTTTTAGTTCAATACCTTGTTTTTCTTGCTATTGTTTTATATAGTTTGAGTAAGGAAGAATAATGCATTCATTTTTGCTTTTTTTCTCAGTATTTTATTTGCTATTCAGGTATTTTTTGTAGTTTCAAATACTTTTTATGAATATTTGTTCTACTTATGTGAATAATGATATTTGGTTTAATAGGGATGACATTAAATCTTTACAATGTTTTAGGTAACTGTCCATTTTAACAGTGTTAATTGTTCTAATCCACGTGCATGTAATATCATTTCATTACTTTGTATTTTCTATTTCTTTAACATTGTCTTACAGTTTTCAGTGTGCAAATCCTCAACTTTTAAAAATTTTTTCCCAAGGTATTTAATATTGTGTTACAACTACAACTAGATTGTTTTTTCTTTTTTTCTGCTAGCTCATTATGTGTAGAGATACATAGTCTTTTGTATATATTATAGCCTGCCACTTTGCTCTACTTTCATTATTAAAATTTGTATTGGTGATTTTTTTAATTTCCTATGTATATGAGCATGCCACATACAATAGTGAGAGTTTTACTTCTTCTTTTCCTTTTTGGATATTTTGTATTCTTTTCATGTCTAATTGCACTGGCTAAGAATTCAATAGTATAATTGTTTAATGTGATACAAGTGGACAATATTGCCTTGTTCCTGAATTACAGAAAAAGCTTTCAGTTTCTCACCATTTGGTATGATTTTGTCTGTGGGCTTTACCTATATGTCATGGTATATATGTCTAAACCCATTTTGCTGAGGAATTTTATAAAAGATGTTGAATCTCATCAAACATTTTTCTGCATCCATTGATAATATCATGTAAATTTTGCCCTTCCTTTTGTTGATGCAATGTATTGTTATATTAATAATAATAATAATAGTTAATGTGTAATAAAGAATGGTTTATTTTGAAAAAATCCTTCAAATGTTTTATGAATATTTAGTTAATTCATTTAAAAATCTTTATTTTTGTATTTTGCTTTTACTTCATTAACTTACAACATGAAAATTACTGGACTATTTATAGGAAGTCTTATAATAATAATATTTGTATTTTTGTGATATTTAAAATAAATTTCCTGTATTATAACAACTCCTATGTATATATACGTGTGTATGTGTCCACATGTTGGGTATTTGGGCTGGAATTAATGTTTCAGTATAAATCTAGATTTACTATAAATGTAGATTCAATAAAGGTTTTTTTAAATCAGAAATTTCTGTATCATAGATTTTGATTATTTGTCATAGTAGAAACAATGTGTGATTATTTTTAATACTATTAAGTCATATCATCACACACACTTATAAATAAATATGTTTTGGAAATCTGTATTTCTAACTGCTTTTCTGAAAGTTTACTAGTAAACATTCAATAATTTACTAACTTTTGGTTGTTGTTAAAACTATACTTTGTCTATTATGTTCTGTGATAGAATTTGTAACCTCAAGGAAAGAAAATAGATAAGAGCAAGAAAACTGGACATATTAATTATACTACTTTACAGAAAGATTTTGAAAGTATTATTGGTTTAGGAATAAAGAGATTCAAATAGACATTTAAAATGTTATGTACCACATTTATTGTGAATTCATGGTGGATTCTTTTTCCTTGGTAATACCCAAGATTGAAGCCTATGCTAATATACGTCTTGCTTATAATTCCCTGACCGCTGTCATTTGAATCCTCTTTAAAATGTCAAAGACATTCCATTCAAGAACATGTCAGCTTTGTCACAATCCCGAGATTAAATATATGAATCTAACAATTCATGGAGATATAGTTGTGCTAATAATCTACTTCAAACTGGTTTCAGTCTCTAAACTCTAGTCTAAATTATTGCCTTGTTCATAAAAGTCTTTGCTTTATTTTTCTTTCTACTATGTAATTTATTAAAGCTAAAATGATCATATTTCAGCAAAAACACAGATGACAGGTGTAACTACTTCATGCTTTCTGTCTCTAACATACATATATAGCCATATATGTTTATATATATTCAAAGGTCATTCTTGTTATAAAAAGAGTTCAAACTTAAGTTCTGACTTTTTAAGCTTTTTCAAAATTTTTAGGTAACCGACTATGTTTGATAAAGATATATTTTAATTTGTTCTGAGGCAATTGTTTAAGAAGTAAATAATGTAAATTGGATTTAATGTAGAAATATTAATTCAATATATGATGCAAAATATAAATTATAAAATTATTTTTCCAATGAAATACATTTGAAATAGAATTTTATTCTAATCAGAACCTATAATTAATGCAGTGTTCACATGTTATATGTTTTAATTCACCTTATGGTATTGGGAAATTTAAGAGATAGGTAAAGGATTTCCATTATTTACTGTTTGGAAATTGAGGATTGAACAAGTTAAATAGCAGGAAAATGTAGCTAAGATCACCCAAACCCTTGCTTTTAATAAGTGTTTAATTTCTATTCTAGATCCAAGCTTCTTTTTTTTTTTCTGATTTTGTTTAATTTATCTAGCAAACAGTATTATTTATGTTGGAATTAACATAAATAGGGTTTAAAATCAGATATTATAAAAGTAACAATTAAGTTTCTAACAGCATAGTCCTTTAATGTTTTTTTTCTTTTCTCTTTAATGTTAGGTGATTATATGTAATATTTATCAGTCATGTTCTTGATAAATTATATATATTACCAAATATAATCAAGCAAATGTCAAAGAAATATAAATACTGAGGGTGAGGATAAGAAAAGTCCAGTTCCTGAGTTTCTTCCATGCCAATGCCTGTTCTAGCATCAGATTCCAGAAAACTGTAGAGTGGTTGCAAGTATATGGGGCATAGACCTACCAATTAAAAGGTTATTGATTTAGTTTCAGTTAGAATAGGATAACTAGATTAGACTAAGGAAATAGCAGAATATTGAGTTAAAAGGATTTAGAGTCTGATTTTGAAAACTGAACCACTTGAAAATAGATTTGATATAAGATGAGACAATAAATAAGGATGTACCATGGGTAGTCCTGTATTTTTCCACTTAAAACTGGGTAAGTGGTACATTTTAAGATGCAAAATCCTTTCTAAGATTTAGATTTTGGTGTCATGTTGACAAAGATTTGGCTTTAAATTTGCCGTATTCGAGACAAAGTTCAATATGAGTCTGGAGTCATGGAACTGTCAGGTTGGAGTCACAAATTTGGGGGTTCACAGTTCATAGTTAGCGTTTAAAGCAATAAGATGAACTTATCCATAAAACAAACATAGAAACAGAAAAATGTTCAACATTTGATTTCTGGCACTTATGTTTTATGTAAAAGATTATGATTTTTTTTCCTTTTTTTTGCTTACTGGATGGATTAGGAAGATATCTAATTAAGATTGTGTGGATGTGTTGCCTAACAGAGGAGTGTAGCAATGGTAAATTCAGTGAATTTCTGTTTGAATAAACTGAGCAACTTATTGGACAGGGAGAATATAGACAATAAAAGGAGACAAGTTTGTTCATTCATTTATATATATATACATATATATAGTAGCAATTATTCTACATATTAAAATGACTTCATGTGAATAGGTTCCCCATTCCTTAGTTATATGTCAACATACCATTCCCTCCACCAAATTACCAAGTGTTTTCACTTTTATCCAGTGGCTTCCATCACCATTTGTCCCCTTTTCTCTATTGGTAACCTCAGTTCTATCACAAGTGTCCAAAGGTTCACTTTGTCTCCTCTCTTCCTTTTTTTTTTTTTTTTTTTTTGTCTATTCACATTCCACCTACAAGTGAGGTCATTTGGTATCTACCTTTTTTTGACTTATTTCACTTAGCATCATCATCTCTAGATCCATCTATGTTGATTCAAATGACAGGATTTCATCTCTTTGAAGGGCTGTGTATATGTCCATTGTATATATGTACCACACCCTATTTATTCATTCATCTGACATTGGGTACTTAGGTAATTTCCAGTTCTTAGCTATTATGAATTGGGATGCAACAAAATGGAAGTGCATAAATCTCTATGGATGAGTATTTTTGTGTCTGTTAGGTAAATACCCAGAAGTGAAATGAAAGGATCATATGGGATATCCATCTTCAACTTTTTGAGGCATCTCCAAATTGTTTTCCAAAGAGATTGTACCAATTTGCACTTCCACCATCTATGTAAAAGTGTTCCCTTTTCTCCACATCCTCGCAAACATTTGCTGTATCAGACTTTTGGATGATAGCCAGTCTTTCTGGTGTAAGGTGCATTGTTGTTTTTATTTGCATTTCCCAGTTAGTAGGGACATCTTTTAATATGCTTGTTGGCCATCTGTATATCCTCTTTAGAAAAATGTCTCTCCAATTTCTCTTCCCATTTTTGATTGGATTGCCTGTTTTTCTGTTATTGAATTTTATGAGTTCTTTGCATATGTTAGATATTTAGCCTTTAGTAGAAATATGAAATGAACATATCTTCTAATTAGTAGGTTACCTTTTGGTTTTGGTGAGGTTTTCTTCACTATGAAGCTTTTTAGTTGGTATAGTCCCAGTTGTTTATTTTTGTTTCTATATCCCTTGATGCTGGCATTGAGTCCCCAAAGACCTCTCTACAACTGATGTCATGTATTGTCTTTCTTAGGTTGTCTTCTAAGGGTTTCTTGTCTTATGGGTTTCTGCTCTTGTGTTCAAATGTCTAGTCCATTTTGAGTTAAGTTTTGTGAATGGTTTGAGAGAGTCTAACTTCATTCTTTTGCATGTGGTGGTCTCTTTTTTCCAACACCACTTACTGAAGAAAATTTTTCTTTATTCATTACAAACTTTTTGCTCCTTTGTCATAGATGAGCGGTATACATGCAGTTGGGACATTTACTGGCGACTCAGTTCTTTTCTACTGATTTGTGCCTTTGTTATTATTTTCATATCATAATATTTTGATCACAATTGTTTTGTAATGTAGTTCAAGATCTGAGTATAATATCTCTGATTTGTTCTGTTTCCTCAATATTTATTTGACTATTCAGTGTTTTTTGTTGTTCCATACAAATTTTAAGATTCTGTCTTCTATTTCCTGGAAATAAGCCCACAGAATGTTAATGGAAATTTCATTAAATCTGTATATTGTTTAGGGTAAGATGGTCATTTTAATGACATCGATTTTTTCCAGTCATGAGCAGGGGATATCTTTAAATTGTTTGGTGCCCCCCTCTATTTCTTTTAAGAAGAACTTGGTAATTTTCAATGTACAGTTCTTTTACTTCTTTTGTTATATTTATGTCCAGGTATTTTATTCTTTTAGTTTCTATTTTAAATGGTGTTATTTTCATTTTCTTCTAGCAATTATGTGTAAAGATGTAAAAATTATGTTCCTTGATTTCATAGCCTGCCACTTCACCATATTTGTTCATGAGATCTAGTTTTTTTGACAGAATTTTTATTGTTTTCAGTATATAATCATGTCATCTGAAGATAGTTTTACTTCGTCCTTTCTTATCTGAATTCTTTTCATTTAATTTTATTGCCTAATTGCTCTTTCTAAGATCTCCAGAACAACGTTAAATAGCAGTGGTGACAGTGGAAAACTTTGCCTTGTTCCTGACCTGAGAGGAAATGCTCTCAATTTTTTGCTATTGATTATGATTATGGCTGTGGGTTTTTCATATATGACCTTTATTATATTGAGGTATGCAATTTCTATTACCATTTTATGGAGGGTTTTTTAAATCATAAAAGTGTTGGATAATATCAAAAGTTTGATAGATCATGTGTTTTTCTCTTTGCTTTTGTTGATATGGTGTATGACATTATTAGATTTACATATGTTGAACCATCCTTGCATTCCTGCAATAAATCCCCCACTTGGTTATGTTGGATGATCCTTTTGAGTATTGTTTGATTGGGTTTGCTAATGTTTAATTGAGAATTTTTGTATCTATGTTCATTAGAGATATTGGTCTGTAATTTTCATTCTTAGATATGTCTCTCTCGGTTTCTGGTTTCAGTGTAATATTAGCCTCATAAAAATTATCTGGTAGAGTTCCTGTCATTCAATTATTTGGTAGATCTTGAGTGAGTAGGTGTTAATTCTTCTTTGAAGGTGTGGTAGAAGCTGTTAGAAAAGCCATCTGGCCATGGTTCAGCATATAAAATATAATTTTTCAACTGCTTTGCTTGTAATTGCTCTGTTCAGATTTTTCAGGTCTTCCTGGTTTAGTCTTGGGAGACTGTATTTTTCTAAAAATATGTCCATATTCTCAATGTTGTCTGCTCTGTTGGCATAGAGCTATTCACAGTAGTCCCTTACAATGTTTTGAATTTTTGTGGTAATTTTTGTAACTTCTCCCCTTCACTTCTGATTCTAGTTATGAGAGTTTTTTTTTTTTCTTTGTGAGTCTAGCCATGGTGTGCCAATTGTATTTGTTGTTTCAAAAAACAAAATTTTGGTTTCATTGATCTTCCAGAGTCTTTTTGTTTGCTAGTTCATTTAGTTCTGTTTGAATTTTGATTAATTCCTTTCTTCTATTGATTTTTGTCTTTAATTGGTCTTCTTTCTCTAATTGTTTTAAATGTGGAATTACATTATTTATTAAAATTTTTTTTTGATTCTTATGTTGGGCCTGAATTGTGAAAAACTTTCCTCTTAGTGCTGCTTTTGCTGAATCCCACAGAATCTGGTAGCTCTTGTCTACATTCTCATTTATCTCTAAGTATTTTTTAAGCTACTGTTTGATTTTCTCTTTTACCCACAAGTCATTCAGAAGCATATGTTAATTTCCAATTAATTTGGGGATGTTTCAGCTCTCGTTTTGTGATTGATTTCTAGTTTTAAGCTATTGTGGTTGGAGATGATGTTTGGTATGAGTCCTCATAAATTTGTTGTGAGGTGTTTTGAGTCACAGCATAAGATCTCTCCTTGAGAATATTCCATGTGCAATTGAGAAGGAAGTGAAAGCTGTACTTATTGGGTAAAGTGTTCTCTATTTGTTTATTAGACCTATGTGTTCCAGACGATCATTTTAAAGCTATTTCCCTGTTTATTTTTTGCCTGTTTGATCTGTCCATTGTTGTAAGTGGGGTGTTGAAGTTTCCCACTATTAGTGCACTGCTGTTGATGTCTCTCATCAGATCTAATAATACTTGCTTAATATTTTGATGCCTCTTCATTTGGTGCAAATATGTTAATAAGTGTTATGCTTTCTTGCTGGATTGATCCTTTAATCATTATATAATGTCATCTCAGTTTATTGTTGTGTTCTTTAGATGAAATTCTGATTTATCTGATATGAGTATAGCTGTTTCTGCTCTTTTTTGTTTGCTATTCACCTGTAGGGTTGTCTTCTAACCATTGATTTTAGCCTTTGTTTATCTTTTGGAAGAAGGTGAGTTTCCTGAATATAGCAGAAGTTTGTCTTATGCTTTTCAATCCATTCAACCATCATGTATCCTTTAACTGGTGAGTTCAGTTCTTGAATATTTAGGGTGATTATTGATACATAGCTACTTAGTGTCATTTTATAATTTGTCTTTTGTATGTTACTCAAAACAATGCTTTTGTTATTTTTCTTTTTGACTGCTGAGCTAAACTTAAACATGAACAGGAGTTAGTACTATAAAAAGCTACTGAAGATGAGAATGGTTTACTAATTTCAAGAACCCAAGCGAGCAAAGACACATCTGAGAACATCATAGAGAAGCTTTCTTTTTAACGCATATTAGGGACACTCTATAGGTCCAGGCAGGCTAAAGTCAGCAATTGATGGTCCCAAAATTTGTTTGAAATATGTAGTTTTATAAACATGTTGCAAAAATAGCTTTAATAAAGAACGTTTATGATTCAATGTTCACTCTGATTTAAGTGAGAAAATAGATTTTAGAGTACTGAAGGTCTGAAGTTACAGAGTTGCTTAAATTGCTGCAATAAAGAAGGTAAAATATTATGATGAACACATTTTTGAGGACTGGCTATGTCTTAATTATAGGATTCATTAAGTATTAGCATATATATCTATAGCATCTATATATATAGATATCTATATCTATATATCCATGTAACTCAACTTTAAACAATATATGAATCATGTCTATGCCCAGAGATATATCTTGTAATGAATTCCAATGTAATCCTTTTCAAATCATTTTGATGCAATCTCTGTTCTCATTTCTGTCCCCATACACTCATTGCCTTTTTTTCAACTTCATATAAATATAATTCCATTGAAAAGATCTTTGATTAAAAATCAGTTGACTGAAAGTTCTATTGTAAATATGGTCTTTCTATGCTGCTTCATTGATTCCTATTTGTTATAGTTACATTCTAAAAAAAGTTGTCATGATCACTGAAATGGTGAATACTACAATTGTTTTCAGGAGAAATACAGATAGTTTCTTACAAGCCTCTGGTCACATTTCAGTTGATCAATAAATAACCTTGTTATATATGCAAGTTTGTTTTAGAATACCTAATTTAACATGTTGTTGATTCATTCATATTGAACTCACGGCCAGCAGAATTCATCCCTGAATGATGTGTGTGTCTCCATAAGACACATGACAGACTTCATGGGTTTAGGAACACTACAGAGCAATTCAACACATGCTTGGGGACTAAATTGTGAAATTACTAATTGAATGAAAGAAATGTGAAAAGAAGGGCACTAAGTCAATTGCAAAAAGGACACTTGTTTACCAGTTGAAATATGAAGGCAGTGTCACCTTACTGAATTTAAGATTGTGCTGAAAAACATTGAAAAGTACTGATCAATTGACATGAATTTTCCACTACTCTGTGCATATCTGAGAATGCAAGCGAGCACTGATTTTAGGTTGACACATATGCATCAGTGAGTAGGTGAATTAACAAGCAGAAAATCCTCTACTGAGGTGAGACTCTTTCCCAGACCTACTCCTGGGGAAAGGAGGGGTAACACTCAATCTAGCCAAAGCCTCCGCTTACTGGCAAGACCTGGGTGTTTCACAGTCTAAAAGGGCAAGTCACCCTGGTCCACTGGGATACCTGCTATAAAGTAGCAAACACATTGGGTGGTCCCTGCCATAGCAAACCAACAGACAAGCACTTGCTTTTATTCTGAATATAATGAATTCAATCATAAACGCACATAATCTTAAGTTTTAGCAGCAGCTATATTTTTAACCGATGAAAACAATTTCTGAAAGTTAAATCACTAGCTTTAAAAAAAATGTATTGAAGGAATATTGTATCACAACATTATATAAATGTAAGGTGTGCATTATTGTAAATTCACATCTGTATATAGGACTTTAAGTCATCACCAGCAGTTTATCACTCGTATGTGGTATTTGGAGACACCAAGGAAACCCAAACAAACAAAAATAGATTTTTAGCCTATGAAATCAAATTAGTAGTTACCAGAAAGGAAGGGGGAAAGAGTTAGGCAAAAGTTAGTAAAAAGGGGTCAATTATATGGTGAAGGATGGACCTGATTTTTAATCAAGCAAATTAATGTGTATTCTTAACCTATTAATAACACATTGTTTAACCTAAATTTATTCTTATTTGGAATTAATATCATAATTTCTTTTGTTGTTATTGTTTTCATATACCTCATAAAATTTAGTATATCCTGTTATTTTTGTTTTACTACATTAATTGCTAAAAGATGTGATATATAAAACCCAGAGTAGGACTTTGTTTCATGAAAAGAATGTAGTTTATTAAGAAAATGGATTAATCTTCACAACATAACAGTTAAGGGGAAAAGTAATATAGCAGTATATTTATAATCAATCTTAAATAGAGACTAAACTCAACTTTGCACAATTTTATTTCCATGATCTCTAAGATTACCAGATTTCTTTGTTAAAAAGTATTCAAAATCTGCAATATTTTAGAAATCTTATTGTTCATTGAAATTTCATTAAAATAATTGTACCAATTAAATGACAAAGACAAAATATTAATTAAATTCAAGAATATAAAATTATGATGTTTATGGAAAAACTGTAAGATTGAACAATGACAAAATTTTAATGTACATTTATTAAAAATTAAATTAAAATTAAATTAAAAGACTGGACTTTGTAGAAAGAATGACTATATTATGTCTATTTGTGTTTCATTTGCTAAGTGACTTCATGCAATTTAACATAGCTATAACTCAAAATCTTAATATAACAATAAAAATAGCACTTGATACATATTTTATTTTGATAACTTGTTTGCCTAGTTGTTTTCCTAAAAATAAGGATAAGAGAAGTAAATCTTTTAGAGCACTGTGTTACATGTTTAGTACTATAAAAGTCTTTATTATCTACTCTGAATTTTTTAGGAAATGCTACTTTTAAACATGTAATTATAGTATGCTAATTATACCATAGAATTAACATCTTCTACAAATACAAATTTCTTTCAAATCTAATATAACTTCAGGCATAGAGTTTTCCAACAGTATTTTGTAAAATTTTATAAAATTAGCATTTTATTTAAAAATAATTATGTCAATATGATAAAATGTCTATTTGCCAATTCTTGATGCGAGATGCATGTTGATAAGCCATACTCTTGTATTTTTTCGCATTAAAATAATTGCTTCTCCATTCAAATAAGCAAAAAATAAAACTCTAAGCTATAGCATAGTACTTAGTTTTTCATTTCAACATGAACCGATGTGAAAAATATTTAACTATGCTGTTTATTGCTGCTGACCCACAGGCCATAATTTGAGAGGTAAAAGACTATTCATCAATTGTATCTTACAGGTGTATTATGAACCATGTACTGTGTTTGTGCTTGATCCAGTACTGTGATTCTGTGCTTATATATCTTAATTTTTTATAAATATATTTTTATTGAAATGACATTTTGATATAACATTATATAAATTTCAGTGTACATCATTCTAAAATAACATATGTAAAAGTTTGATTCTATCCTTCACCATAAAATTGTACCCTGTTACTCAATTTGCCCACCTGTCTTTCTCCTCCCCTTCTAGTATCCATTGATTTATTCCATTTAGCCTTGTAAACTAATAATAGTTTGTTTCATTTAGTTCATTTGTTTGCTTGTTTTCTCTATAAACCAAATACAAATTAAATCAGAATGTTTTTTTTTCAGGCTAACATAACTGTAAGTCAAACCATGTTATTACAAATGCCAGAATTTTATCATTGTTATTTTATAGTTGAATAGTATTATGTATATGTACACAGTATCTCTTTTTCCAATGATCTGTGGCAGGACATTTAGGTTTGTTTGTTTTTAACCATACTTGGCTAGTTTTCAATATAATTAAAATTATTAAAAAGTCAACAACCAATGTAACTCATCCCAACATATTTTATTGTACTTTATATTTTTATGGCAACAAAATTGAATAGTTTGTTTTTGATAAGTGCATGCTTGTATATATACTCTTCTCATAATTTATTTCTCATATTTATCTATATAATCATAATTGTGTACTCTGACAGATTTTTATAATATCTATTAAATCTGTCCTAACAGCAAGAAAGCTAGCATTCCTCATCTTTTCCCTCCTTCTACCCTTTCATTCTTTTTAAGATATTTGTATCATTTTAAAATATATTTATTGTTTAATGTGTTTAAAATTACATTATATACTTTATCTATATATCTTTAACACTCATATATAAGAATGCATATAATACAAAAGTACTAATGCATATATTACCTCCTTTTCATTCAGTTTACTTAGCTAAATATAAAAAATTTTCATTTACATGAGAAGTTATATTTACACCCATATATCATAGTCTTAATTTTATAATACAACACAATCTAGCTTTACCTTGAATTATTTTATGTTTTTTTAACAATTCATTAAATTCTTCAAGAAGGACTCAGTAGTAAATATTCCTGATTTCTAGTTTGTTCAAAAAAATTATTGGCATTATATTAGAGTTAAAGATGTTTTAGGCATAAGATCCTCAGAGTATAGTTGCTTTTTTGAGTAAATTTTAAAGAATTTTTATACTACATCATGCCTTCAATGTTGCTGTAAAGTAATATTAGTCAGTTAATTTTTCCTTTTGATGTAAATTGATTTCCTTATGTATCTTGGTTATTTATTTAACCAAATAAGTGGACTCCTTTTAAAGTGATTCTTTAAATAGGTATGCTAGTATTAACCTCAGGATCCGAACCGAATTTACCTATGCTATAATATGTTCTCTTTTTCTGTAAGTCCAAATCATTTTTCCCTCTCTGGAAATATTTTCTTGAATTATAGTTATAAAGCTCTGCTTAATTATTTTCATTTTTCTTTGGAAGACCGTTATGTAGATATTGGATTGCTGACTATTCAGTAACTGCCATATTCTCACTATTACTTGAAACTCATTGCATTTCCATTTTAATGTTACTCATTTAATCATTTTTGTCACTTAGTGTAAGTCCCTTATTCAATTTTCAGCAGTTTTCCTTACTTACAGTTCTTCAAACTTACCTTTATTGCTGAAGTTTTTTTGTTATTTTTCTTTTTTCTTAATCTTTCTGAGTCTTTATATCATTCTGATGGCCCCTATATCATTCTGATGGTGTTGATGAACTGAGAATCACTGATATAACTAATTGATGAGTACTTAATTTTTGATGTCTCCATTCAGGAAAGGTTTATCCTCTACCTGATTAATTTAATACAAATTCTACTTTTATTGTCACAACCACAACTCTTACAGGAAATAACTGTTCAGTCTACTCAGTAAGAGTAAAACATTTTATACACATATGTTTTCAAGTCTAAAATTAAATTAAGTATAATTTTAATACAGGAAGCATTATTTAATATGGATTAATTCCAATACCTGATATGCAACAAAAGAAAATATATGTTTAAAGTCTCATTGTAAAGCTATGCTTTCTAAGGTAGTAAATAGGAAAAATAGTTTTCTAACAGAATAATTTCTGAAGTACATTGATTAGGAATGGTACAACATATTTAGTGAATAAAATATTTAAATTTCAATGCAAAAATAAAGTATTTAGAATTTCAATAAGGTATGTTAAACTTATGTTTTTATAGAAAGTAGCTAATTTGAGAACATCTTTAGATTTGTAGTTCTTAATGAATTAAAACATTGAATGATATTTAGAGCATACAGTCTTCTCATTTCAGCTGCTCACCATGCGTGCTGTCGGAATACTCACTATGACTTGGCAGTTACCCACTGACCGCTAGTTCAGATTTATGAGGAGGCAACAATCCAGCTCTGTTTGTTTGCCTTTGGTTCATCAGTCTGTTCCTGTGGTGATTTCCACATGGCATACTTGTAAGAAGGTCACAACCATCTTGGTCCAGGGATTTGAAATCTAATTTACTTACTAGAAAAATACAAATTCATAGGCTTTAGAAGACTATGAAACAGCATTTTTTGACAGGTGTTGTCAAAAAGTAATTAAACTCTTCCTCTGAGGCAAACAGAAAGCAGTAGTCATTGCAGAGAATATACAAAAAGAAAAGAAGCCTGCCCACAGGAGTCACTGCTATGGGCATACAATTAATACATGTACTCAGACACTATACTTCAAAAAATATTTTAAAATAATGAAATGAATGACACTGCAGGCAAAAGAAATTACAGTATCAGAAGAAGAAAAATGTATATGCATGCGTATTTAGTATAACAAATCATGGATTTATAGAATATGTAAAATATACACACTTGTATGTGTATAAAAATACACACATATGTATTAATCATGGATTTATTTTATTTCAAAACGAATGAATGTAATATAAAGAATGGGGGCAGTGGTAAATGACTTGAAATGGAAAGCTTACCCATAGAATCTGAACCATCTGCCAGTCATTCAGTATCTCTGGGTTGCCAGTTGTATTTGGGACTTGCCAAGGAGCCAGATGCTCTCAAGGCTTTCAGTCATGTAGTAATTGCTCTCTGAAGAACAAAAAAGTAAAAATGCAAGAATAATATTATCTTTGTTATGTATTTTAATGCTGTGGTTTTGTTTTTTTCTTGGTATGATAAAAGAGAAAGTAAGTACTTGAATACAAAATACTGTTTTAGAAACTAAATTGTCTTCCAAAGCTGAAACATTTATATTGTCTTCAACCTTGAGAAGTAAATGTGTACAGGAAAGTGGCTTAGGGGCCCAATATATTCTGTGTCTGCATTCTTCAAAAATTCTGATGGTGCCTGAAAGGAGGCTTGATATTATCAGAGGTGAAGAATAATATCACCATGTATTTATTCAGTGATGAGTTTGCAAATATTTATTTTTGAATAGATAAAATATATTAAGGGAAAATTAGAATAATTTTAACTCTAAATTAATACAACTATGTATCATTGATGATTTCCAGGATACAAAGTTGGGGCAAGAGTGAGGGTAAGGAGACGATTAAGGCCATGTAGACCATCTTGACAGACTCTACATGCTGAGTAAGATGCATTTTGTCACGACTGATAAGCCAATTACCTCCATTTTCTAGAGCATTTCACAAAAATCTAGTTTTCTAAAAACTGGGTGTTTTGATTCCTTATTAATTTTATTGTCTATCTCTTCTAGGTGAGTTAAACTATGTAGGTCAAGATATAACCTCTTCCTTTAAATGAGAGTCTGTCTCTCTCTTTCTTTTACACACACACACACACACACACACACACACACACACACACTTACCTAGTTAAATTGTTCTGACCTCGGTTTAAGTTTGTGTGATCCAGCTTCAGGAAGAAGTTAGAAGAATTTATAATTATCACATATTTTAAGACATGTCATAACTTCTGGAATTTAGCTGGTAATGTCTTTTAGTCAGAGTCACCACCATTTTCATCAAAAACAAAAACTTACATACTGTCTCTAGTAGAAATTTAGAGTGAGTATCTATCTTAAAAGACCCCAAATATGTACTTCACATTTTGGAGTAGATAAGAATCATAGGTTTTTAGCACCATAGAAGGAAGGAAGGCATCTTCCAAACATCTGATCTCAATTTCTTCCCAGTGTGCTGGATGGGATGACCTTGTGTGGATTAAGATAGCTGCAAAGATAGGGGCACATAATCTAGATCAGACTTCATGACTAATATTTACATATCCTGCTAATACATAATAGTCACTTTCATCTGTTTTTACAAACACCTTCATGCTCACTTATTGATATTATTTGCTTCTTTTTATTCAAATTATAATTCAAATACAAAGAAAAATGGTGTTTACATTTGAGCATTTAAGTAATTTCTGCTAGTTATTAGTGGACTAGGTATCATGGCATATTCTAAGAATGATGTAAAATACAGGGGAATAAAGTGTTTTCAATTAATACTATGCATACTCGGTATAAAGCCTACAGAATATAGTTAAATGCCCATAAATATGTGATATTATTATGAATTTGTATATGTGAGAGGTATAAAGACATTTTAGAAGGGTTTATAGTTCATAGCACAAAAAGCTGCTTTCCTATTCTGGTCACAGAATTTGCATTTAAAATATCTGAGCCCTATTTTCACCTGTAAATTAAATATAGATAACATCTAACAATTTTTTTGAGCTATACTTGACATAAAATAATACAAATTCTTATGTAAGCTTAATCAAAGATTAAATTTTTAAATAAATTTTTAAATATTTTAGAAATAAAATGCAGATCATACATACTGCTTAATTAAAAAGACAGTTTATGATTAAAAAGACACAACTTCCTTTGACTCACTTTGTCTTCGGTAAAGCAGACTTGAAAAATTCCTAATATTTTGACATATATCATGGTCTTTCAAATGTTATTCCTTTTCAATTATAAAAAAAATTGCATATAATTAAAAAATGTATAAATCTAGCAATACACAATCAAGAAATAAATCATGTTTGGCCTATCTAATACTAACCACTGAAGAATTTTATTAACTATATTTCTAGGTCTCTTTCCCTGTGTTTTGTAGCTTGAGTTATTGTTATCAAGTATTACCTTATCCTCCTGCCTGTGTAAGTCAAATAGCCATTGTTTTGTAGCTCCTCCTGTGGAAGAGTAAAACTGAACACATGATGCTATTTGTAATGGTTGTATAGTTTTCTGCTGTATGGATGCAGAATATATATCTTTTAAAACAAATACTTCTTTAAACAAACTCTAAGACATTTTATGTTATACAATTGCTTATTTAAAAAATATCTAAAAGTCTCCTTTTGTATTCAGAGTATTTTCACACTTGTGTCTTTCAGAAGGATCTTACTATCCTATAACCTTTAAAATATAATTTGCAATCTTTTTTTATTTGTAATTGTTACAATTTTTCAATTTTTACTATATATATACACATATATATTTTTTCACAGATACAAAAATATACTTACACATATTCTTTCATGTAGTTTTAAATGTTGTGGAGTCAAATATTTACATTTCAGGTTGGAAATGATGACATATAATATTCTTTCCTGTACCTTTTATATTTTCTATTGGTATTTCAAGCACTTGGAAAGTCCAAAATTTAAAGCCAGAGCAGCTGTTCAGCAAAATGTTCACACAAGCCAGCAGGCTAGTATGCTCTCAAAAGGTTTGTGTAACAAATAATTGCAAAGTTGTTTCTGCATAAATGAGAACCTCATAGCCAACTACAAAGTTTTCATGTGTAATTTAGTTTGAACACTAAAAATTATCTCAGAATCTGCATATCTAGAATATATGATTAGACAAAGTCATTATAACCATGGACGCAATGTGGAGTTCAGAGCATTTTTCATCTGAATTACTTAAAGTATTGGCTTAAGTTCAGCATCATTAATTACCATTTTCTTCAATAAATTCCTTACAATTTTTTTGAGACAAATATTATTTTCTCTATTCAAATCTACTGAGTCTAATTAGAGTAAACAAAACTGTTTCTGTCTTTCTTTTCCATACAATGGATATCTATATTATGGTGGTGCTTGTATACCAGAGAAATTTTGTAAAGTAGATGAGCCTATTTCAAAATGGAAGTTATTGCCTTTGCCTGAAGATAAGTATGTTAGGGTGACAATATGATGCATTTTTTCTCTTTTTTTGTCTGAATGAAGTTTATTTTAATTGATAATTTACTATTAGTAATTTCAAGTACTTTTACATAAACAAACAAAAACTGCTTTTGAAAAATATCAGTCTTTAGAGCATTTAACATGCATTAGAAAAACAAAACAAAACTTTGTATTCTGGGATAAAGTAAGTGGCTTAAGTTCTATTTCCTGCTGTATTAGAAGTAAAGTGCCTTTGCCAAGACTAATAATGTATATAATGCCCATGCTACCTGCATTGTTTGCTTGATTGCTTTTTAGCAGTAGGGGATTGAAACTGAAAGGCAGTAAATGGAATTATAAACTTTGTACCTCATTGTATAGGGGAAAGTAATGATATGGTAGGATCTACATTTCAATGATATATTTTATTTTTATTGTCAAGGTTATATAAAAATTTCTTATAACTGAAAATTTATGGTACCTTCCTGTAGAACATTTTAATGTTCTAGTTCATGAATTTTTCACTATGAAATTAGTGTAGGGACCTTAACTTAAAATACTCTTACTTCATCAATCATGTAATTCTTTGTGACACAATGGGCAGCTAGAACATTTCACCCAACTAATTCCAAGGAAACAGCAAGGGAGAAATCATGTATGAAAAGTGATAATTTTATTAAAAAAATCATGTGATCACAAATCACATAATTTTCCTTTAGGTAACTTGTTGAAATCCATCAAGGAGCCCTTTAGATTTCAGTATTCTATGATAAAGTACTCCATATTATGACTTGTTCTAATAAATAGGGTTACAAATTTTTGAAGATCTTTATGTGAGAACTAGTGAGTCTATTATACTTTTTCTGTAAATGATGATTGTTGTTTCTTTTTTGAGAAAAATAGATACAAATCTAAACATAGTTGATGTTGAAAGAAGGTTAGAAATACTCAGCTTCTTGTTTTTGTATTTTTGTCTAGCTATCCCTGACTTGGAATTCCTGCTGGGCCCTTGAAGTTAATTTCTTTAAATAAAACTTGCCTTCTAAATTTGTTTACTTACCTTGGTGAAACAAGATAAGCTTGATATATTTACTATTTAATTATAAAAATAAGTAACAGATACATCCATTCAATACTGTAATATGTTGTGAAAAAGGTATTTATTATGAACACAGATTCCAGTGATATCACTGTGTTTATATCTTAGTTGATTTTGACCTTGAGGTCTTTCTCTAGACATGTAACTCATAATGAGATACGTTCAGTCTCTTTCCAAAGTATTTTCACGATGAAATAACTACCAAAATCTATCACTTACTTTCAAACAATAAACCCCCTTGCTGAGTAGTATAGAAAAGACTAGAGTACTATTCATATCTTGGGGAAAACATAATAAAATAGCACTTAATGTCTATTTTGTATCAGGTATTGTGATCACAAAACAGAAAGTAATGAACAATTTATTTACTATTTTCACTAAGCTTGCTAACTGTTTGGGAAAACAGACATCATAAACTATTTGATAAATGATAGTGGTATGTAGTGGTAAATAAGCAGTGCTATGACTATCAAAATGGAGAGCACGAAACCCACTATGAGTTGCTGTTGAGGCCTGTGGTCAGTCAGTGAAGTGATCAAGGAGGAAGAACTGCTCCAGGAAGCAGATACAGTATAAAAAAAGGAATAAAGGCTTGGATGTCCAAGATCTAAAAAGTATGATAAATCGTGCAATTGAAATAAAGATTTCAAATTGCCTTAACCTTTTTTTATCATATCTTAAAGCTGTTTTCATTATTTCATAACATCTACAATATTTCATTCTTTTGTTTTATCTTTTTTAGTTTTTTTATTCTTACATTCCCATATTATTCCCAGCCTATTTGAAAACTAAACTATTAGGCAATAGAGAATGGCACAATAGGCATATATAATCATGATGTCTAATACTTTGATGCTTTTAAATGAGAATAATTAACAATAAGTTAATTTTTATGAGAAAGTATTTAATGAATTTCATCCACAAGACTACTGATATTTTGCAATATGTCTTTCAATAAGTAACACTGAACAATTAAAATGGTAAGAAATTTGCCATGACTAGCATTTCTTATAATTTTCAGTAAATTATTTTTTGCTCTCAGAGAACAAAGCAGAGAGTGTCTGCTTATTATTTTTCCCCCATTAAGGAACATACTCAGAGGCATAACAGGTTTGATGTCCATTATACTCTAAATTTTGACTATTAGAAATGAGAGATGCTTAATAATTGCTGATTGCTTGACTGGAACATATTACAATGATCTCTTTACGGGCACCTCACATTATAAAATTTTGATAAAAACACATTTATATTAATAAGCATATTTGCTATTTTAGAAAATCAACAAGTAATGTAATTCACTAAAGTATGTATTGAAATGTGCTTTGTTGTTCCACATTTATTTACTTGCACTAACTGTGCTACAACTGATACTTTCAGAAGTCACTTTTGTTCCTAGGATAGAAGAGCTTTATTTAATACAGGTGGAACAGTAATTATGATCAATGTAAATTTCCAAGCACAGATTGTGCAAGCTGCTGGTGCTGGCAGTGTGCTTTGTGTGTATTGATGCCCATGTGCCAAATGTTGTAACTATTAGTTCATAGACATCACTAAGATTGTACATCAGCTGAATATGGCATATAAAAAAGTAAAGAGAAACTTTGTATCTTAACTCAAGATGAAAAATGAATGATATTTTGTTAAAAAATTTAAAATTGTTAATAAAGTTCACATGAATTTAAACTTTAAAATTTAAGATCCTCTAGCAATTCAAAATCATTGCTTTTTAAATATATTTTATTTCCACTTTTGTTCTTACTTTGTACAATTCATAACATTCTTAGAAATATTAAAGTTTGAAATAATGTAAGAAAGGATTTCTGTGAGCTAAAACTCACTATAATATATCTGATGTATAAAATATATGAAAAAGTAAGCAATGTATGTAAAATACACACATGCATGTTATGTTATAAATCTTGATAAGATGAAAATTGTTCAGCCAATGTACTGAGTTTCAATCTTACAAATAGTATTAAAGTTTTCATCATGCTCTCAACACATATATATTGTGTACAAATTTAGTTACATCACAGTTGGAAAATATCTTTCAAAGTGTGTGGCTTACCTTTGTCACATTTTGTCTTGTCTACTGATGAACATAAGCCTTAAATTTACTTACTTTTTATTTATTGTCCATACTTATTTTACGCTTTCAAATAAATCTTTTAACATGAAGATATAAAAAAGTTCTGTAGTTCTAGAAATAATAGCATTTTATTTCAACACTGAAATATTTAGCACATAATTAATTGTGGGAGATGGTTGATATCTGAATTATATCTAATTTTTTTATTCCATTTGGATACCCAATGGTCTTGACATCATCATTTGATTTTAAATCTTGCTTAATTTAGCTGCAAGTGTATTGATTAAAGAGATTGATCTTTATGTTAGTGACACAAGTATGTTTGAAAAAACACATTGTTTATCTAAATGTTTTTGGGTTATTCAAAGTTTAAAATTTTATTTTATCTTTTAGACTTTGTAGTAAGTATATAGTTCACCTATAAAGTTCTTTCATATCTATTGATTGCTAACCCACTGATGCTGTCACTATTATTTTTTGTTAAATACCATTTTTAAATATTTTATAACTTTTTTGATAAATAGAAGTGCAATTAGTTGTTTATGCCAATATCTGCAACTTTGAAAAATACTTTAAAATAACTCTTTATAACTTGTCTATGGATAGATTTAAGGAAGTTTTATATAAACATTCTTATAATTTATTTTCAGTAAGTTTCTTTTTCCTTAAAGGTCTTTGTTTCTTGTGTCAGCTAAGATTCTTTTGTGCATTTTTAATAGATCTGTTGTGATAGTCTTCTTTATCTTGTTTTTTGTCTAAAAGAAATACTTCTAGCATTTTACCAGAACAAATTATATTTGTTTAGTATTTTTGACAGAGTTTAGGGAGTTAGAGAAGCTTTCATGAACTTTGTGTCAATAGAAATGATAGTATGTTCTTTTGCTTTGTTTCTTAATTGATTTTATTGAAAAAATATTTCATTTTAACATTAACTAGGTTTGAAACATGTATGACAGGACATTTCTACCATGTACTATATAGTAGGTTTACCATTATTTCCTTTTTTCCATTCATTTTATAATTAATCCCCTTAACCCTGTTTGCCCCCCACTCTCACCCATCTCTTCCTATATCCTTTGATATGCTTTTCCACCCACTATAAATCTATTGCTGTTTGAATTAGTTCTATTGTTTGAAGTCCATTACTGTTTAATTTACTTCATTTGTTTATTTTCTCTCTATATATCCCTCATACAAGTGACAGCATATGACGTATGTCTTTCTTTTTCTGACTTATCTTGCTATGCATAATTATCTCCAAATTTTATGCATATTGCCACAGGTGGCAGGATTTCTCCCTTTTGATGGCCATACAATATTCCTTTGTTTATATATACCATATCTTCTCTATTCACTCATCTGTTTATGGGCATTTAGGTTGTTTCCCAATCTTGGCTATTGTAAATGTTGCTGCAACGAACATGGGAGTGCATATATATTTGAAAATGTGTTATTATGTTTTTAGGGTAAATACCCAGTAGAGGATAACTGAATAATATGGAATTGCCATTCTTAATTCTTTGAGGAAACTCCACACTACTTTACAAAATGGTTGTACTATTTTGCACTCTCACCAACAGTGTAAGAGTTCCATTTCCTCCACATCTTCTCCAGCACTTATTTTCTTTTTCTGAATGATAGCCATTCTCACAGGTGTGAGGAGGTATCTCACTATTGTTTTGATTTGCATTTTACTAAATACAGAGTGAAGTAGAACATCTTTGCATATACCTGTGGGCCATTTGTATGTCATCTTTAGAGAAGTATCTTAAGTATCTCTTAAGGTTATCCACCCAATTTTAATAGTTATTGTTTTTGTTGAGTGTTAAATATTTCAGATTTTAACTCCTTGTCAGAGTAATGATGGACAAACATCTTCATTTCAGTTGGTTGGATATCTTTCTGTCTCGATGAGTTCCTTTTGTTGTGCAGAATTTTTTTAGATTGGTGTAATCCTATTAATTTATTTTGGATTTTATTTCCCTTGCTATTGGAGTCAAATTCCCAAAGATATCTTTTAGTTCAAAATCCAGCAGTGTTTTGCCTATGTGTTCTTGCATGCATTTTATGGTTTCTAGTCTTTTTTTTTCCTTTTTAATCAGCTAATAATATTATTATATTCGTGGATTTTATGTTAAACCTTGATCGTTTCATAAGATATATCCATATTTTAATATGCCGTTGCTAATATTTTGTTTCAAAGGTTTTCATTTCTTTACAGTGCTTGCTTGATTTTGATATCAAGGCAATATAGATTTATTAAAATGTTGTTTTCTTCTTTATTCTGTTTAAGAGGTTCCTTAAGGTCATAATTATAAATTACTTGAATTTTTGATAGAGCTCACATCCTGTAAACCCATCTGGTCCTGGAGTTTTCTCTGTAAGAATTTTTAAAATCACAGTATCAATTTATGTAAGAATTACAGATAACTTGCAAATCCTTTTTATTCTTGTTATTTAAATTATTATTTCAAAGTATTTGCCCATATAATTCTAACATCTAACTATCTTTGACACTGGGTTGTGGTTTTTGTTTTTTTGTTTTTGTAATTATCTTATTAACTTTTGAATCCAAGCTTTTTAGCATGTTGTTTTTCAATTTCAACTGTCATTTATTTGCATGAAATTTATTTTTCTCTCTTTTGTCAGTCTTGACAGTATTTTTCTCTTTTTACTGGCCTTTTCACTAGTCAATTTTGGGGCTTTGTTGAACCTCGCTCTAAAATGCATCTTTAGCTGAATTGTGATGACTTTCTCCTGGGAGGAAGTGAATTCTCTTTTCCAGAATCTGCGATAAACTGCCAATTTGAAACCATCTAAATAGTTCTGAATGTTTACTGATTCATGGGACTATTTCAAGTTCTATCTCTTGTCTGTCTAGTGAAGAATATCAGCCTCAGTCTCTCCACTTGCAATCTCACATTCTCATTTTTCCTAAAGGTAAGTTGTTTCTTGTGTGTACTAGTTTCCGAGCAGTTTTATCACACTGACTTTTTGTTTGTCCTTGGACATATCCTTTGCTTGTATCAGTGATTTAAAAGCATATTTATTGTAAATTATCTAGGATCAAGTTGTTTTCTTGTAAGCAGTCCCTTTGGGGTTTCTTTCTGCCACATTGTTGGAAATGGAATTCCCTCTGAGTTGTTTTCAAAGGTTTAGATATTGTAGATAACCTTTAGCTCAATATTTGATCTTAGGAAAACTGTTTCCTTTGAAATCTACTCTTCTAAATTTTAGGGAAATTAAGAAAGTGATTAAAGATTCAGCAATTGAAGCTTTAACTGTTATTCTTTGAAAATAAATTTCTCTACATTGGAAATGTCTTTCCAATGCTAACATCTTGCCAACTCTTTCATATCACACTTTATTTCTCTTGATATCACCGAAAAGGAAAGAATAAAACTAACATTACTGAGTCCTTGCACTGTGCCAGGCACTTTATTAGTTAATTTTCATTTGCCAGTTCAACAAATCCTCAGACCAATTTTATGACTATTATAGTCACTTTTTTTTTAATTTTAAGAAGCATATAGATGAAGATATTTTCACAGAATAACCATACTTTAGTAATTCAAATTGAAGTCTCTTTGACCTAAATTTATTCTACAATATATTAAGATTGTCTACCTCTGTTTTCATGTGTGGAAATTAAGGTTTACAGAGTCTAAAAAGTATCTTATCCAAATACCACTGGAACTCTGATTTCGAAGTTTGTATTCTTCCCAACATATTTTGTCTTGCAAATGCAGCATTACCATACCATTAAATATAGTATGACATTTCAAGACTCACTTTTAAATCACCAGGTGTACGAGTAGGATTTTTTTACATCATCATTCATTTAAGTAATATATTAATGCAGATATTGATACAGGTTTTGTAATTAACATAAAATAAAACAGCCATTTTAAAGTGTTAATTTTCATCAGCTTTGACAGAAATAGACATTCATGAATTCAGTCACAATTTGAGTACTGAACATTTCCATCATTCTCAAAGAATCATCTGGCCCATTTATAATTCATCTCTCCATCCACCTAGGGCTCAGTAATAGTTAATATACTTTTTATCTTAATAGTTTGTATTTTCCAGAAATATATAAATAGAATTCTGCAGTTTGTGTTCTTTATTTTTTATCATAATGATGTTGCAGTTCATCATGTGCATATATCCCTATCACAATGCTTTTTTTGATGACCAGTATTTTGTTATTCCACATTTAGTTTATTTCTCCTTGATGAACATTTGGGTTGCTTAGGGTTTTTGGCAGCTGTAAATAAATGTTTTTTGAACATTGATGAACAATTATTTGGGTTCACGTATACTTTCATTAATCTTGGATAAATATTTGGAGTGAATAGATGGTCTATGTGAAAGAATGTGTGTGTAATTTCTTCTATCTTTCTTTTCATTCATTGTGAGTATACATTTTTATCTCATTACGTGAAAGTATAATAGCTATCTTAAATTCATTTTATTAAAATTACAGTATTTGGATCTATTTAATTTTGTCTCTCTTCATTGTATTTTAGCAAACCATTTATTTAGACCTAATTTATCAACTTTGTCATGACTGCAGTGGACAACAACTCAGTTCTCAGTTCAGTTCTTTTGAGTTGACAACAATCTGTTTCAGTATACTCAGTGCTCAGATGATTCAGAGGTAAAAGCTTTTGGGTAAAATTTATACAGAAAATTTGGAAGTTCTTTTTTCTGTCTCTCTCTTTTCAATGATCTCCACACTCACACTCCAGCAGCTATAATTAGATTTATTTATTTCCCTTTACTTCTTCAGGCCAGAAATATGGCATGTAATTCTAAACATTTTGAAATGATTTGGAATTAGTCATTATCAAGTATAATGTAAATTAGATCAAGCTCCTAATATTACACTCCTTTTACATACATATAAAAGGTTATAAAATGAATTTTTTTCTAATTGCATAAAATTTGGGTTTAAGCTTAAAGGAATTTAAACATGACAAATACACCACTTTGCAAAGAGAGTTATTAAATTAATCACTGCTGGAGATGAAAAATAAAGCATATAACCCTAGAATTGCAAGCCCTACCTATCCTAATCGCATCTTATCTGGGAGAGGAATCTAGAGACTGCTGAAGTAGTGAATTTTAAAACAAAACCATTCATATAATTCTCTGAGTTTTCTCTCACTTGTAAGGGAACATTGGAGTAGGGTTGTTTCTCTCTTATTCGACTTAATAAAGAAAATATTGAGACTGCTGCTTTTACAAAAGGGAAGCACTTTTCAATGAGTGAAAGTCGTTATAATAACAGGATTCTTGCTGATAGGCAACATCTCATGGACATGCCCTCTTGTTTCGTATTCAAGCATAGAACTTATCAATATTTGCTATTCTTTAGAGTTTGGAAGGGCCCAATTAAATTCTCACTCTGCAGCCCTACTATTTAAGAACTACTCAGAATTTAAAAATATTGCAAATATGTTTTCCAAATAAACTTCTACGCTTTGTGTTCTTTTTTGAAAGGGTCTGCTTTTATTTTCCATTCAGTTAATCATGTTACATATTTCAGCATGACTGCAATATTTTTGTTTTAAGTCATGGAGAGGAATTTACAAACTTTCCACTACTATTAGATTTTCCTGCTTTTGCTTATATTTGGCCACTTTAAAAAACTAACAGGCATTGGTGCTTGATAATAAATGTAATATAATGAGATTTGTTTATCTTCCTGATACATTGTACCTCATATAACACCACAAAAATATTAAATACATTCCCTCCATTTATCCTGTTTTGTGTTTTGTCCTGTATTTTTTATCAATTTATAAACTCCAAAAGATGTTTTTATTTCACAGTCAATATTAATTTGGAAATAGTTACCTTTCTAGTCCTTCCTTCTTATAACTGCATTCTTTCATCTGAGATCATTTTGTCTTCTGCCTATAAAAATCAACTTAGTATGACTGTGTTTGCAAATGTTCTCATTTCTTTTTTGTCTTAAATTATTATTTTTTTTAATCACTGGAGAAAGTATGATAAGCAGCTATTTCTTATATTCCTTTAAATTATCATCCTATTGTTTCTACTGTTATTAATTATGTTCAGTATTCATCTTAGATTTACTATTTTCTGCTTTAGTTTAGCAGATCTTTTTCTGGTTCCCTTAAAATTGTTTTCCTTAATTTTAAGCATAAAAATAATCAGTGGTCACCAAGCTTCTTTTGAATTCATCTGGTTTATATCATTAATATTTCTTAAATCTAATGTTTGGGTTATGTGTATCAGTTTTATAAAATTATCAATCTCTTTTTCTTCAAGTGTCACCTCTGCTTTATTTTGTTTCTTCTCTCCTAGCACACTGATTGAACATTTCAGTTATTTTCAATGAAGTTTATACTGATTCTTTTTAATAATGTCCTCTAATTTTTCAATTATGTGTTATATGTTATCTGATTTGCTGTTAAAATATTCACTTATATTTACTTATAATTCCTTTAGTAGGGTATTTTGATTTTACATTGTCTGATAAAAATCTACATTAATCTTTTAAATAATTAATCACATCCACTTCTAATAACTCCTCTTGATTTCCTCTAGGTCTCTCACAATGGTTCATTCTTACAGTCATGTTTTTTTCTTTTTACACATTTGGTTGTTTTATATTTGAGTTCCTACATTTTATATGAAAATATCAAGAGATGAGTTTAATGCTGTCTGCTTCTAGAAATTATTTGCTTTTATTTAAACCAAGTAGAGATAGATCACCTTCATTTTATCAGAAGTTGAGCTGATTTGAAATTGAGCTTCAGTTTTTGATAAAAGTTGTCTCATTCAATTCCATTGCTACTTGTAGATTATAGCATTTTGGGGATTAAATGTGAAATCCTAGCTGTTTAATAATATTGTCTCTTCATACATGGATATACATAAGTACAAATTCTGATCTACTGAGAACTGCATAAAGTCTACTCTAAAAAAAAAAAAAAACTACTTAGCAGTCTGCTTGGATTTTGATTCTTTCTAAAAATCCTTTTGGAATTTATAGATTCCAAAGGGGCTCAAAATTTTAATTGACCTCTCTTCTTTTTCTTTCTTCTACATATTTGGACCCAAAGTTCAGATTGTATTTTAGGTCCATGATTTATTATATTTGATGCTTTTTATTTTTATTCAAATGCAAGATTTTTGTTGGTTGAGAATACTGGCCTAAAAAAGTTAGCTAGACTTGTTTTGCCAGAGGTGATATTCTTATTTTTCCTTTCTATAATATTAAATTAATATTCAAATACATATCAAACCATTTAATGATATGTTCTGAATTATTTGTTAGCCAACGCATGACATCTTGCAATTATATGTTAAATTATTATTGACTTTGGTTAATTGATTCTAGAATTATGAAAAGTCAATGCTACCTTTTAAATAATGAGTATTAGGAACATCATCTTCACTCTATGTTACTCATTTAATAGATAACAATTTTATATGTGATACGAACTCAACATGTAATATTTTGAAAATTACTTTTCTAATTCTTCTCAGATAAAAAAAGACAAGTTCATCAAATGATTTTTAAAGCTCATCCCATAACTAAAATTTTTGATTTAGTACAAATAAGTTAAATGAATCTCTGGTGAGTAAAGTTTAATTTTAATCTTGAAATCCATGATATTTTTGTTTCTAAATTTAGAAAAAAAGTCGTTATCATCTCTAGTGCAGGATAATCTCCCACATGACTTACAAACATTTCAATGGATTAATCACTTTTGAATACCTAATTGATAAGATATATTGAACAATCTAGCAGTATAAGGAAACATATCCTAACATATAATTATGAAAAATAAAAATCATAATGTAGATTGTTCATATAAGAATATACAAACTAAACAGAATGAAAAAGCTCTAGATTCATGTATGTATGAAATTATAAAGTGAGATTTAGCTTTGTAGATCACTGGGGGTACATGAACTTGTCTCCAATGATTCTGAAACAGTTTATAAATTTCGGTAAAGAACTCACCACTCTATAATGTTTACATAAAGATTGATACGTAACAGCCAGATTCTTATTTATATCAGGAGTGCAAAAATACCTTCAATTTTAAATAAAATTTTCAATTCATTAAAAATATAATATATAAGAATAAGTTCAGGAGGTGGAGAAATTTTAATGATTAAGATTTAGAACTTGGGTGTGTACTTGTGGAATAGTGAGGTAAACCAGGCACAGTTCACATACATCCCAGTGTCCCCAGTTCAAGACCCAGGCCAAGGAGACGACCAAGGTGAAAAAATGAAATAAAATAAAGTGCTTCTACATCCTTTTTCTTCCTTCTTGCCTGTCTACTTACCTTCATTCTTGCCTGTATCTTTCCTTTAAAAAAAAAATAAAACAAAGATTTAGAACTCTGTCATCAGTCATGTCTGATGTTAGATCTATGTCATCATAACCCATTTTATAGGTATGAACTTGCACTGGTTTCTTAAAAGCTTAGTCATAATCGTCTTAAGTGTAAGATGTGAGTAGTATTACTTAGTATATGAAAATTCTGAGAAATAAATAGGATAATAACAAAAGAGGCAATTGCTAGAAAAAATATACTGTCTAGTGTTAGAAATTAGACTTTCAAAATATCAATTTTCTCTTAAATTGGTAGTCCTTAGAGAAGACCTGAAAAGAAGCATCAATTTTGAAAAACTTATGCATTCATCTAGTGTAGATCAAGAACCCCTATATACAGAAGATACAAAAGAGATAAAACATGGTAATAATTTTTCAGTAACGTAGTGTAGTAATTTTTTTTGAAGAATGAGAGTGGGATGACAACAGCTCTTGAATGGATTGACAAATATGGCTGAAGATCTCCAGTTCTGATAAAGTTAGAGACTGGGAAAGATATGGCAACAATCTACATGGTGACTGATTTTATTTATCACAGCTTAACATCCTAAATATAGGAAAAAAGAAAGTGGAGATTCTACTGTTTTAAATTAAAAAATCTATAGAACTGATGTAACAAGATTACCTTTGTTTTGTTTTTTTTTTTGCTTTTTTAAATTTTCTTATTAAATTAGCGAAGAGATCTTGATATTAGAGACCTATGTAGAGAGAACTAAAGCTATTCAGAAGTAGTACAATAAGAGAAGGAAGGATTAAAATAACTAGATAATAAATCATATCTGATAACATATAACAGACACTTAATGATTTCTGGTAACATATAATGAAATAGGGGAATGATGGAATGAAGAGAATATGAGATAAGGCACAGAATTATATGCTAGATCATAAATTTGCAATACTGATAAATCTATATACAGGTTGACCTAAGATTAACCATGGAAAGGACTTACTTAAATAGAGTGTACATGAGAGTTCAAATGAAATTCCTAAAAATGTCTAAACCTAGCTAGCAAATAAAGAACATTTGATAAACATGAGTATATGGGAACTGCTGCTGCTGCTTACTTAAATTTAGTCTCTTCTGAATCACTAATATGAGTGATTGCCTAGTACTGGAAACCTTAATGATTGCTTATTTTCACAAAAACTGTCCTCTCTACCTTAGCTATTTATTTTAAAGAAATTCTAAAATTGTGAGGCTATGATGCAGATAAATCCAGAAGACAGAAATAATATGTGAGCTTCTCTAAAGTCCAGATTTTTTTTTTCTTATTTCCAAGCTAAAGACATCAAACTAGAATTCTACTACTTTTGCTCTAACTCAGATGACAAAGGCAAACTTTACTTTTTATTTTTATTTATTTTTGTGAGATGCTTAAAAGGTCAAATGTGGACATTCTATGTAGCAAAAGGATACAAAGTTTAAGTTTTAGACTAACACATAATCATGGAAAGTGTTTGAAATTTAGTAAATTTCTTGTCATATTTTAGCCCTAAAATGAAACGAATTTGAATACATCTTGTTTTAATCACTTAGTTAAAATTAAAATATGAAAAGATAATTTGTTTTTGAACTCACCCTTTGGAAATTAAGAATGTTTTGCATAGAGGGTTTATTCTTGCTTCTTTTTATGTTTTCTTGAGTCTTTCAAAGATGATTCCTAATGAATTGCCAGATGTAGGTTTGAGACTAGAATTTATAGACCACAGTTATTCATTCTAGTCAAATGCCAGACAAGAACAGCAACAAATCAAAGTTAATTTGTAATTGAAGCTGACTTTTACTAAAAGCAATTTAGCTTTAAAGAACATTGACATGTTCAAAAGATGAATTACTTGGTGCAGCTTTGTTATTTAAAATTATTTTTAATCATTTAAAATAGAAGAGAAGGCTAAACATAGGAAGTCAGACAAGAGTGGAATCTATTTCATATTCTTTTGAAAACTTAGAGGATATATGCATTTTAAAGATAAAATATATTTCAGGGAACTATAACAGGGTCACGTAAAGTTTTAAGTCAATTACTATGACAGTGTTAATACAATGCAAAGTCAACTTTATAATATAGAAAATAAATTTACATTATTGCCATTGCACTTTAATTTCCTGCCTCTAATTTACTTTTGCTTTATTTTCTGTATTTTGTGTATTGGCTTCTCTCTCTCTTCTCTCTCTCTCTCTCTCTCTCTCTCTCTCTCTCTCTGTCTCTCTGCCCTCCCTAATAAATAAACTAAGCTACTAATTTTGTTAATATTATGTTTTACAAATATACAAATCCATTCATAATTAAGTGGTTACCCTTTGCTATATAAAAACTGCAGTTGATTCTATTTAATCTAAGCATGTTTAGAGATAAACTTTCTCTACTAATACTTATCTAAGCAACAAGTTATTTTGCTGTGTAGAAAGTTAAAATATATTGACTTAGATTAATGTATCTAAAGTCAAGTCTTAGTAAATTACAAATAATAAATCTTGCTAATTTTCCTCATTTGTTTGCTTATATGAAACTTGCATAAAAGCCATTTCTCCCTCAACGGAGACTCATGTAGCATTTGCTTTTATATTGGGCTCCACTGCTTTTCTTTCATTGTCACTCTGCTCAGATATTACAATAATGTGAGAAAATACTAGCAGGAAAAATATTTCAATTTAATAATAGAATCCAGCAAAAAATATTCTGAAGCAAAAGTGCATTAGTTAATAGAAAAAAACCTTTGATTACTGAACAGCTAAATCATTTTGATAAAAAAATTCTAGATATAAATTAATTCAGACTGAGGAAATATCACAATAGAAATACATATCTAACATGTATGGGAGTATCTATAATTTCACATGGAATCATTAAGTTTGGGAATAACAAAAGAAAAGAAGCTTTAAAAACTTTTATTGAAAGCCTTATTGCAGTTTTTATCTTCAAGACCCCAGATAGATTGAAGGCCACAATTTTAATGGAAATTTCATGAAGTGGAAAGTGAAAAGAGTTGAGAACTACAATGATGATAGATATAAAACAATGACAGGCAAATTGGTTGTCTAATTAAAGCATTCATGTTTGTAGATAATATTTGGAATGTCAAACTGAATGTCAGCATTAAAGATTAGAAATCTAAATATCCATCACCATAGGTTCAAATCATAGTCAAGATAAAAATTGGAAAAGAAAAAAAAGCAATACAAAGAGGCAAAAATATAAGATCAGATTGCTAAGTAAGATTTAGTTCACAAAGAGAAAACAAGTCAGTTACCCAGAGTCAATATATATTTGGTATTTGTTCCAAGACATGTTTGTTCTTAGAATATTTAAAATATTCAATTAAATTGACAGATACAACAGGATATAAAAAAATCTATGTTTTAAATATCATTGTGCTTTGATTCTCAATTTTTTTCTATATATTTTAATAAGCTGAAACTTTTTTAGTCTTAATGTCAAGTCATGTGATACATATTGAAAATTTATTGGTTTAAGGTGGGAATAAATAACAAATAATTTCACTATATAGTGAATTTTCAGAGTGCTCATTTGGTGTGTTTCTAGCAGAAGATACTCTCATGCTTCTCAATGCTGTGTTCTAGGGGAGAGAGGGAGAGATTATTATAAGGAATCAGATTATATAATTATGGATGTTAAGAAGAATTCAGTGAATAAACTGGAGAGTTGATGCTGCAATTCCATTGAGTCAAAAGGGGAGCCAGTGGTATTAGTTCCTGTACAAAAGCCCACAACATCCAGGCACAAGAGAAGTCAATAATTTTTATTCATATCAGACACCAAAAGATTGATGGCTGAGTAATCAGGTAGGGCATCACCTATTTCTTCTTCCTACTTAGGCTTTCAACTGATTGAATGAGAACAAACCCACATTATGGAGGGCAATCTGCTATACTCTGTCTATTAACCAAAAAGTTGATATTATCCAAAAGTAACTTCACTTCTATACCCACCATACAGATAAAGTTTGACCAAATATTTGGCAGTGTATGAGCCAGTCAGGGTACAAATGAATCTACCACCTGCTCTCTTTCTACTGAGAAATAGAATATGTGTACATATGTGCATATATATGTGTGTATTTATACACATATGGTTGTGTATGTATATGTGTATGTATATATACATACTCAAATACATGCATGATTCTGATTGATTCATTATCAAATATTTATTAACTTTTGTTTGTATTTTTATAAGGAAAGGAAACAACAGTATCAGATTATTGAAATTTTAGAAAATAAATATGGGTCAACTTTACGAAGGGCAATAATACATGAATAATTTCATTTCATTTATAACTTTAAATTTCATTCAGATTCTGCGTTTTAGAAAAACTTCAAAAGGATTAATTTTTAATATACCATCATGTAGGGGAAAACTGAACATAAGTATTTCTTTTTTGGAGATATTTAACTTGAAAACTGATTTACTTTAAATTTTCCTTGAAAGTAAAAAGATCCTTCTGGCAGAACACTGATAAAACAATTCATATTTTATTATATGAATTTATAATCAGTGCTATATTCTCCACCTTAAACATGGCATATCATTTATTCTACCTTAAAGAAATATAATGACTTTACATTTTTAACAAATAGAGTAAAGGAGAAATAGAAGAATAAAGAGTGAATATGAATTTGGCTATAGCAGGATGTTACTATGGAATTCCAGTGGTAAGCATGAAAATATGTAGTATAGGACTGGTATACTGAGTTCATTTAAATATATACAGGCAAAATAAGAAAAGTGCTGCTTTGAGAATAAAATACCAATAATAAAAAGAGCTACTGTAGTGACATTAGCAATAATATGACAGCCTATTCTCTGTATCACTTCCTTTTAATCTACAATTAAGACATCCATAATTCAACAAAATTTCATCTGCTCATCACAATAGGACATCAAACAGATATCTATTTATTTATATCTGAAGGTAGGTGGATTGACACTCAAAGGGATAGAGAACTAGGGGAGCAGCAATGATAGGACATAAAATAGCTGGGAAAGGGAAAGCAATGGTGGTGTAGGTACGCGTGCTATTAGACCCAGTGACTCCAACAAAGTAACTTTATGCCTAAAAGAATATGACAAAAATAAAATCAAATCACAGGTCAACATTTGATGAACAAAGATGCAAAAACTCACAAGAAAATATCAGCAAACCAAATTCAACATTATGTTAAAGGATCATACCATGATGAAGTGAATCAACAGTTGTGATGCACTGATGATTCAAGGTATGCTGATTAATCACTAAATACACAACTCCAACAAAATGAAGGATAGAAATCATGTACTCTTAGATGAGCAAAGAGCATATGACAAGATTCAATATTCATTTATAACAAACACTTAGTAAAATGGTTATAGAAAAAAATGCACCTAAACATAGTAACAATGCATATATAACAATCTTAAAGCTCAGTGATAAAAAATGAACATTTTTCTTCAAGATCAGGAAAAATGCAAAGAAGCCCACTCTCATAATTTTAATTCAGCATGATATTTTTAGGTCTAGCCAGAACAATCATACAATTAAAAGAAAGAGGGAGCAACCAAGTAGGGAAAAGGAGATAAAACAATTACTATTTGAAGATTATGTAATATTATAAATAGAACACCCTAAAGACTCTGCTATTCAAAACTATTATAAATGATAAATACAGTTAAATTGCAGGATAGAAAATCATTATACATATGTTGGTTCCAAATGACTGATTTTTAGATTTCAAGTGTACCACCTCCCCACAGATACAACAAAGATATATGAATTTAAAATCTAAGACTTTTGAACAGAACAGGAAAAAACAACTCCAAAAAGAGAAATAGCATACATCTTCATAAATGGTCGGAGGTGCTGACCTGTCTGAGCTTTATGCCAACCTGTTTGGAGATCCCGCCAGGGTCATTAGGAAGAAATCAGTGCTGCAGAAAATCTCCCTTAAGCTGAAGAGCTTGAAACTTCAGTGTGTGCCCCCAGAAATGGGAACTGCCTTTTAATCATTGAACCAAAAACCTCAGCATAGGGTCGAAAGAGGGATAGACTCCTTGTGAACAAAGATAGAACTTCTGTGAGTTACAGGCACTGGCAGCTAAGAAGGTAGGGAAGCCACAAAGAGAAACACTAGGGCACTTATGCTCAACTGTTTGTGATCACAGTTGTAATTTTCAAGGCTGCTGAAGAGAGACAGTCAGATGTACAACAATGCAATTAGCTGAGTGATTCTAATCAGAAATTGCCCATTTTACAGCTCACTTAGGGAAGATCACTGGAGAACCTCCATTGAAAGAGTTTTATTCCACCTGGGGGTACAGGTAAAGCATTTAACTACTAGTGCTTCTTAGAGCTTCCACCCACAAGCCCCAGAGTTTGTTTGACACCTGCTGATGAGATTACTGTTTCTCTGAAGGACTGACTTGATTTCACAGGGCAGTATGCTCTGCTATAAATAGTTCATGACTCAAAAACATTCCAGTGGCCTCTGTTGAGACTGTGGCCTACTGCAGACAGGGTCCATAATTCTTAAATTACCTTGTGCCTGTTGTTCTTGCCTATAACTCGGGAAAATCTGTGTCCCTTAACCAAGCTATAACTTAACAAGTTGGACAACAGACTTCAATATAGTGCCTTAACAATTCTTATGAGTGCTGATTACATGAATAAAGGTAGCCTAGTTCAAAATCTGAGGCCTATATTCTACAACTTGATACCCAAACACAAGGCACTCATATCATGGACTAACCAATAGAAATAAACACAGAATATCAAAAAAAAAAAATGAAAAGAAATAGAAATATACAAGGAATGAGGTATAAATTCAGTCAAAAATGGACAGAAGAAGTAAATATTTCTCCAAAGAAGATATACAGATGGGCAACAGGCACATGAAATAATGACCATTTATTATTAGGAAAATGTAAATAAGAATAAAAATGAGATATCATCTTGTATCTGTGAGATTGACTATTATCCAAACATCTGAAATCAGAACAATGTAGGAACAGAAAGAGAAATAGAACAGAGAGTGAAAATATGAGGCATTACCATATAGAATTTATGGAACTAAAGCTCAACAGTAGATCTGAAGAAAACTCCAGTCAACGCAGCTAGCTAGAGGTTAGTGAAGTGGAATACATTATAATCAAGCAACCCAGAAGAGGGGAAAAAAAAAGTAGAAGAAATAGAGAGCACACAAGATTTATGAGGTAATATTGAGAGGAGCAACATTCAAATTACAGGGCTTCCAGAAGAAGAGAGGAAGGAACAGAAATTGTACTTGAAAAATAATCACTGTGAATTTCCCTAATTGGAGGAAGAAAACAGACTTCCAGATTCCGGAAGCTCAAAAAGATCCAAACAGAAAAAAAATATTATACAGATATACATCAGGAAACACTGTCATTAAAATTATGAAAACAAAGGTAAAGAATTTTAAAGCAGCTAGAGAAAAAATAATGTATGTAAAAAGGATCTGACATAAAATTGTTCATAGATATCTCAGTGAAAAATTTCAGACACAAGGAAATTGTATGATATATTCAAAGCACTGAACGAAAAGAGCTTTCAACCAACTATACTCTACCACGATAAATTATTACTGAGAATTATTGAATGATAGAGATTTACAGTTTAAACAATGATTCAAGAAATTCATCACAGAATACTAAACTAAACTGAAACAATCCTGAGGAAAGATAAAACATTGAGACAACTTGCTCCTTGATATCAAACTATAATATAGAGCTTTATCTTACATTACACAAAAAATTAATTCAAAATAAATTAAATGCATGAATCTAAGCCCTAAAGCCATATAATGAATGGAAGAAACATAGGTGGTATTTTTTTTTTATATTAGGCAGTAAATTCCTTTTTTAACAACTGTCATGGTAATGTATTTGAGGATTCTACTACAAAGATAAGATAAATAAAAAGGATGATATATAGTTAAAAATAAAACATTTTGTACCGCAAAATAAACTATCATCAAAATAAAAAGAAAGCCTACTGACTACATTTGCAAATCACACAGCCAACAACTGCTTAATATCCAAAATCTATGAAGAAGAAATATAATGTAAGACAAACAAAAAAATATGGAGAGAATGGCTGAACAGACACTTTACCAAAGAAGATAGATGGTAGGATCTAGGCACATGAAAAGATGTTCGTTACTTATTAGAGAAACACATCAAAACCACAATTATGTAATACCACATAACCTCACACCTGTTATAATGGCTACTATCAGAAAGAAAAGAAACAACAAGCATTGATGAAATTGTAGAGAAAAAGGGAATATGCTTATTATTTTATTTGAAAGTATTTGGTGAAGCTACTGTGGAAAAGAGTAGGATGTGCATGCTAATGTGTATTTTATTCAAAGAATTCAAAAGTCTTTACATTGTATATATATTTATATATATTATATATATATAAATATATATACACACACGCAAAAAAAAAATCTATGTCCTGCAAAACTCAGATATAGGGAGGAATTAATACGTTTCCTAACAAACAAAAGCTGAAGAAATATGCTTCCATGAAACCTTCCTAGAGAAACGTTAAAAGATGTTTAAGACAAAAAGAATAGGTCATAAAAAATAAACAAGATAATTAACATCTATAAAAACAGGAAAAAAAGTCCAAATGACAGTAGCTATTCTAATAAAAATAATAATTCTGAATGCTAACTGATTGAACTCGTCAAGTAAAAGGCAGACAGTAACTGTATGGATTATGGATTCCAACCAGGTATACCCTAATGGCCTAGTGGTGTAGTATACACTAGGAGCAGTCACACATACATCCTAATGTTCCTATTTCAAGATCTGGGGTTGGGGGAACAACCAATGTGAACAACTTAATAAAATGAAATAGAGTGCTTCTTCCTTCTCTCTTCTTACCTGCTTTCTCACTTTCATTCCTGTCTTCAACTTTCCTTTAAAAATGTTTTAAAAGAAGAAAACTATATACTATTTGAAAAAAGACTCACTTAAGATATAGGAAAAAAAAAATCATAAACTTCAAGTGGATGGATGAAAAATGATACTCCAAGTCAAGGGTATAGTGAAAAAAAGCAAAATTGCTATACTCAGATCAGGGCAAAATGACATTCAGCTAAAAAAACTAATAGAAGATAAAAATGGTCATTACATTATTCTGTAATGATGAAAGGTTCAGTACAACCAGAAGACTTAATTACAAATGCATGCATAATTAATATAGGAACCCTCAAATATATCTAGCAAATATTAACAAACCTAAATGAAGACAATGACAACACAGTATTAGTAGGATACTTCAGCACCCCATTCACAGTAAAGGACAGGTCATCTAGACCAAAAAATCAATAAACGGTAGCTTAAATGACAAATTAGATAAGATGGAATTAATAAATACAGAGTATTCTACATCAAGACAATAAATTTTACATCTTTTTGAAGTGCCCGTGGAACAATCTCAAGGATAGACATTACATTGGGACACAAATCAAGTCTCAGTAAATTTACAGGGATTGAAATCAGATCTACCATCATTTCAAGATAGAGCAGCACCAAGCAGAAATTAACTAAAAGAAAAAAGAGAGCAAAACTGCAAAGAAATGAGAGAAAATAACATGTTATTGACCACTATTGGATCAATGAGGAAATAAAAGGTGAAATTTTTTAAAAATACATATATATATGAAGTCAAATGAAAATGAAAACATACTTTATCAGAATTTACAGAATGAAACACTTTATAACAAAACATGCCTATACTGGGAAACAAGAAGAATTGCAAATAAAAACCCCAAGACTTCACCTAAATGAAAAAGAAGAAAAAAAAAATACAACCAAAATTTAGTAGGATAGAAATCATAATACTTAGAACAGAAGTTTTTTAAAAAATAGAGATTAAGAACTGCTCAAAAATAAATGAAACCAAAAGGTTGCTCTTTGAAAAATTACACAAATCAGATAAACCACTACCTCAGCTCGAAGAAGAGAAAAAAGAAAGAACTTACAAATACAATCAGAAATGAAAGAGAAAATGATTGATAATACAAAAATATAGAGAGTTATAGGAGAATATTACGAACATCTTTATGGCAAAAAATTGGGTAACAGAATAAATTGACACATATTTGGAAATATATAACATTCAAAGACTAAATCAGGAAGGAATAGAAGTACTGAACAAAATAATAACGAACGAGGTCATTGGAACAGTAATTCAAAATCTAAAAAATACAAGTCACAAACCAAATTCTACCAAATTAATACCAATCCTTCTCAAACTGCTCCAGAAAATTGAAGAAGGTAAATTTCCCAACAGTTTCATGGTATCAGCTTTAGTCTTATTCCAAAAAAAAAAACAAAAAACAAAAAACAAAGACATCACCAAAAGAGAAAATTACAGTCCAGTATCTTTCCAAACAAAATGTCAAAAACCATGTAATCATCTCAGATAATCAACAGGCACATGAAAAGTATTCCACCTCTCTTTGCATTGAGGAAATTAAATTAAAACATTGAGATACCACCTTAGACCTGCAAGAATGACTATTATCCAAGTCTAAAAACAAGAAATTTTCACAAGAATGTGGAGGCAAGGGAGTTCTTATACCCAGTTGGTGGGAGTGTAAAATGATGCAAGCAATATTGAAAGCAGTATAGAGATTCTTCAAACTATGTGAGAATGGAAATCCCAAATAGTCTACTTATTCTTTTGCTTCATATTTACCCCCCAAACACAATGCCACTACTTTGCAGAGACATATGTATCCCTATATTTATTGCAACTCTATTTGCAAAAGAGCTAGAAATAATCTAAATATTCATCAACAGATGAGTGGCTAAAGAACATTTGGTATATATGTACAATGCAATACTACTCAGCTCTTCAAAAAGATTGAATCCTGTCAATTATAGCAACACGAATGGATCTAGTGGGACTTATGCTTAATAAATAAAAAGAAGAAAGACATTGTATGACATCTTATAGAGAAATGAAGCAATCTAAATAAAAGAAAAATAGATTTTCAATCGATAAAAGCAAATCTTCGATTGCAAGAAGAGAAGAAGGATGGATGAGTAAGCTGGGTAGGGGGATCAACTGTGTAACGAAGGAAGAACTGAAATAGTGGTGAACTTGATGTATTAAATGCAGATGTGAATTTACAATGATGCACACCTTAAAAACCTAAATAGGTGCATGCTGGTGGTGCAGCAGTTTGGTCAGTTGCCTTCACAGGCACAGTCCACATACATTCTAAGGTTGTATTTCCATGGCCAAGGGGACAACCAAGATGAACAACCAAATAAAATAAAGTGCTTCTTCCTTCTCTCTCTTCCTGCCTGCCTGACTCTGATTGTCTTCATTCCTGCCTGCACCTTTCCTTTAAAAACAAAACTATACAATGTCATGATACAATGTTAATTCAACAAAAATAATTTAATTTAAGGGTTAAAAAAAAAAGAAATATATTGGTATTTACCAGAGGGGAAATAATTTAGATATTCACAGTGCAGGGTAGAAACTAGGCCTTTGGTGGTGATTGTTATGTTTTGTACCTTATCATACAACATGTATGTGTGTGTATATCTCCACATATATAGTGTGTCACATATACACACATGTGTTACTATTTTTGTACTTTTATTTTTAACTATGTCCTCTTTTTACAACGTAGATTCTACTTTGATTCCTCTTCTTTCCCAATTTTATCTTTACCTTCCTTTTCCTCCTCTTTTTCCTCTTTTATTTCCCATTCTTATGTTTGTGTTGTTCCCTAGTGATACTGGAATCTTCAGGGAAAATCTAGTTTAAAAATGAACAAGAATCATTGTTGCTGGTTAAGAATATATATATATATATATATATATACATACATATATTCTCTTTCTTTTCTCAAAACTGGAAAATAAATTAGCAGAGGTTAGTAGAAATTACATGCATCTTTAAAATCCATACAAAATTCATTATGTGGTAAAGCAAGTGGTTTTATAAAAGTATCTCAGCAAAGTCCTAGACACTGAAAAGTACTGAATTTACTAATACATAGAGATAATTATCCTTGCTACGAAATTTGTTTTAAAATACACCTCAAAGTCTTTTTGTTGGTCAATTATTAATTATCTTCTTCAAATATATAATATTAGCCACCTAATGGTAATATATATCCTACTTTAATAGTGGTCCAGTTTCTTGCTTTTGGATAAACCTCTCTTGGTCTGTGAATCATTTAATGCTCTCTGAACATCAGAACATTTTCAATAGATTTCACAAAGAACAAGATAAAGTGAGACTTTTAAATTTTAGTACCATACATTTGCATAGATCTTTATAACCTCATAGTCTTGGCAATCAGCCTCAGCTGTGGATGTTTTAGTTTCACCGATAGCCTTTATAGAAAACCAGTCTGGGAAGAATTACCATAGCAGAGTTATCTTGATTCTCTCATTTGCATGTTAATACCCTGAATACTCTTTTAAGTTTATTCAGGGTGGTTGTTTTACAGCAGAAATGCCATCTGAACTCTAAGAATAAACTAGAAAGACTTGGGAGGACCTCTAAGTCCCCTAAATTCTTTTTTATAAATATGAATGATCATAAAAAGCTCAGAATCTCTAAGGAAAAACAAAAGAGCAGACTCTTCTAATATGCAAATACAGGAATACAACATCAAAACTGTGTTAACTCCTAATCTTTTTTTCACAATTCTTTAATTTTGTGATCCCCTTTCTCTGCCAGACTTTATTAAATTCATTGTCCATAAATCGGTCCTACATTCTCTGAAGCAGAAAGGCCAGACAGTAAGCTTAAAACAGCCTATTCTCTGTCAGAAAGATTTGTAGAAGTTTCCATAGGTGGTGAAAAAGCAGTCAAAAATCGAATATGTAACTAATTATATAACACAAAATTTGGGAACAATTTTCTCCTTTCTTATTTTATTCAGGTGGCTTTGACAAGAGAGGTTCCATGATAGAGCACCAATGATCCATTTCCATTCTGAAAAAAAGACAAATGGAAAAGTGCATATTGTATTCGGTTGAACATTTGATGCCTTTAAAGTTCCAGCACCTTTCAGCCAACAATCATGTTTTCTATCTGATAATAACTTATTCCAAGTAGAATCACCATGGTTGGCTGCACCCTATCACACCTTTGGATTAAGAAAGTGGAACTTAGAAGTTTGTGAAGTATTTCTTGATTATTCACAAGTTAGCTCCTGATTGAAATACGCTGCAGCAAAGCAGGTCAGCACAACATGCTGCAAAAGCACTGAACTGTGCCATGACAAATTGACCTTCAAAAATTATTATGACCTTCAAATTATCAGTAAAGTTAGTTGTATCTTTTCTTGTTTCATTTTTAATGGAATTTGATGGTACACCTCTAAAAGGGGACATTAAATTAATTCCTTTGATAATTTCCAAAAGATGATAGGAATAATTGATATTTGTAGATATGTTAATCAAAGAAAACATTTCCATTTCAATACAATTCTTATTAGTAAGAAAATGTAACTGCATTTTTAGAATGAAATAGATGGAACAAGGCCTATTGATGTGCATACATAAATATTTATTTTTATTTGTTTTTAAACATTCTATTTGTAAAACAGTCTAAATTATTGTGATAACTAAGTTAGACTATTTTATGCTGACATCATATTAACTTTAAAATCACTGAAGTAATTTATATTACAAAGCAGACATCAATTTTCTCATTGACTGATGCTAAACTTACATTCTTAAAATTTACTAATTCAAGAGGAGATTTAGTTACAAAGAATGGCAGTAAAGCCATTATCTTGTTTTTGTTTTATTTTGTTTTAATCTAAGAAATTTTAAAACACAAAAAGCATGTGTCTGAAATGTTTGTGTGTAAAAGGAATGTGATTAAAATGTTTATCAATTCTAAGTGACAAAATATTATACCTATCCTTAAATGTATATGCTTTCAATATATTTTTCCATTTGCTAGAACTTTTCCTTTATTCATAATGATTTTGAAATCTTATATTTTTCATAAAAATATTATGCAGCTGATTAGAAGGGTATTATGTTTCCTTGTCCCATCTAAACTCAAGAATGCAACTACAGCTGCTCCTTCCTTTTTCTTACCTTTTAGTGAAATAACATAGATCAATGGATGTATCTATATAGATATCTATTTGGATCTACCAGTCTATATATCTTTATTTAAATCTCATATGACTATAAATCTATGATCAGGCATTGTGCTATGACCTAGAAAAACAATTAATAAGATAAATAATCTATATCTCCATGAAATGATGTTTTCTAGATGAGAAAAACAAGAAAAGTTATTTAATAGATTTCTATTGTGTTAGCTGTAGTTCTCACTGTCACTCAACAAGATATCTATGTATCTGTTTATGTTCTAAAATTTAAAAAAATCTACTGTTAACTTTTGATAAGTTGAAAAATAATAAATTATGCATTATGCATTATTTTTGCCTGATAACCTAAAAAAGTGTATTGCCATAGCATACATACACTATTTTTTTTTTTAAAGGAAAGACTCATTCCTGTAGGCAGGAATGAAGGAGAGTAGACTGGCAGGTAGGAAGAGAGGAAAAGAAGCATTTATATTTATTCTATTTATTTGTTCACCTTGTGATTTCCCTAAGCCCAGGTCTTGAACTAGTGAACTAGTGAGCTTGGAAAATAAAGGACTATGCCCAGTGGACTAAACCATTATGTCGCCAGGGCACACCTACATAATATCATTGATCATATACACATCAGTAAGCCAAATCATTTTCAGTCAACATGCTTGCCATATCTGATAACTTTTCTTCCTTCCTAGCAACGCTTCCACAAATGACCCCATGTTTCACTCCAGATGCGTGATTTGTGTTTCTAAAGAAAAACTCTACCTGGCATTTGATTCTTATTTCAGAACTACCTCATATAAAATCACCAATTCTTTCCTTTGAAATATGAAATCTTGATGGACTAATAACTGAAAATCCAAAGTTTACAGATAACTGTGGTGTCATACATTTGGTATTTTTTTTTAATTTGGGGGATGCTGTGACTCAACTATTGTCATTAGAAGCATTTTCACAGTTAAGCTACTTGAATCTGATTTATATTGAATATCAGTCACCAATATTATAAATCATAACTTGTTATACAGTTAATGAGTACCAGATCTAACAGAATTATATGCACACAAGTACATGTATAAATAATTATATAGAATTAGCAACCCCATAACCCATATTAGACCTCAAGCTGCACATGTTTTAACATTTTGCCAAACCCCCAAAACAAGTTCAAAAGAGAGCAATATGTAAAGACCTAACTTACTCAGTTAGTAATATACAAGAAATATCCCAAGTTCGTAATATCTTAAATAAAAATTCTGAGATTATGTATATTTATGAACTAAAATTTCCAACACCAGCAATTTTACAGCTCTAATAACATTGGCATGTTACTTTAATTAACAAAATTTCCAAAAACCAGCATCTCCTTGCTTTGATTAACTTTTCTATATACCTGAATAAAAGATATTTCAATTGAATCAATAAATCTTTAAATATAAAAAAAAAACTCACATTGCTTAAATTTACAAATTAGACTTTCTATTCTAATGAACCTATAAAAATTTACTAATACTAATAGATATCTTAACTAACTTAAGTTAGTAAAATTTCCACTGATAAAGAGGTTACTAGATTCTGCATGTATAGCTTAATAGATAAAGCAAGTCACTGAAAATACCTAGATGAGTTTGTTAACTCCATAAGCATATAGGTTTGGCCCCAGTGATTCTTTTAGTTCTTTAATAAAATTACATATGCAATTATCTGCATCTCAGTGTGAATGTCCTTTAAATCATCAACTGATTAAAAGGAGCAGGCATCAAGCACATTCTTAGGCATATTATAACTCCTTGCTTAACCACGAGAAACAAGAGTAATGAAAATTAAGCTATAAAGGATAGCTTAAGTTATACCAATTCATTGCTGTGTCATACATGTCATAATATAATTATCCAAATCAATAAAATTTCAGGGTAAATTGTGTTAAAGTTATCCTTGTAATAAAGCTAAATTTTAATTAGGCTGTAAAAAGCTAAAGCTAAAATAAAAACTGAAATTATGAAAAACAAATTATAAAACACAGATTATTTAATATTTCTGATTGCACACAAGCTAAGACTCAAACTGGGGATAGTTACCCCAGTATGTTTGAACATAAACCAAAATAATTAATATAGCAAAATTATTGACCACAGTACTGCTAGACAGAACATAAAATTCAAAGGACTTTAGGTTACTTTATGTAATCTAGAGGAGTCTGCTCTACAATAGATAAACCTCGAAATATTCACCAACCCTTGCTAACCAACCTACATACCACCATTTCAGCAAACCCTAAAAATAAAATATAATGTGAATAAACATTAAAAATAACAGCAATAAAAAAATACTAGGTCAAGAGCCAGTCTAGGAGGGAAGAAATTAATTTTAAGAAACTTGAACTCCTTTTTGTGTCAATTTGCCCATCCCACTCTTCCTTTTTTTCTGGTAACCACTGATTTTATTCTAAAGACTGAAAGTCTATTTTTATTTGATTTGACTTATTTGTTTTTTTGGTTTCTCTATGTAACATATAGCTGTGAAATCATATGATGTTTGTCTTTCTCCTGACTTATCTCACTAAGCATAATAATTATGTGATTACGGATAGAATTACTGTTGATTATAAACGTAATGTACCATATACAAGTTGACTTTCACTAATGTATACTTCAAACCTCTATACTATCATGGTGCAAAACTCCTTCAATAAAATTAAAAATATATATTGAAATCTATGTAAGTCTTTATAAAGTTAAAACAAAATGAAGAATTTAATAGTAAATTAAGAAAAGAGAAATTAATTGAATCAAGCCATGAAACATATACAAACCTGTCACCATCCTTAGATATTCAATCAATAAACATACATAAAATTTACTTTAAAATTATATACATGTAAGAGGAGACAAGTTATATCAAAGTAAATACACTTGAAGGTGTGTTTGTACAGATCAAAGTGCAACTTAAATAAAGAACCTGTTTTACATCCAGATTTTATCCTAATTGGACACTTGCAACAAAAGCTGTTTCAGTCAAATAACTAAGCTCAAGTTAAATGTATAAATTAACCATTCACTTATAAGAGATAGAAAATTTTCTTGGTTCTTCAAAGAAAGTATCACAAGGGGATAGTGAAAGAAATATTAAAATCATTAAACAGTTAAACTTGTCCCTTAACATTTTGCATAATGAATTAACTAGAACAGTTTTACACAGATAAATTAAATATCTGCAAACCACATAAAAGACCTATGAATAGTTTCATAACCCAACACTGAGATTTTTAGTAGAGGCAAAAAAAAAATATACCAAACCTGGCAATAGTTGGTTATATAGAGCAGAATTTTGGTTAAACTTTAAATTCACCTAAATATACAATAATTCCAACATAAATTTATATATGAATTTAAAGAGATACAGCCCCTTTACACATGATACTTCCTTCCTTAGAGACTAAGTAATAACACCAATCAAGAAAGTATCCACATTCAACATATTTATATTAATGGCAATAATAATTACAAACTCCTTATTTGATACTAGCAAAGTCTACAAGTTAATAAAAACAGTGCTGTTAATATGACTAGCAAGAATGATTTCTTCTTGTGTAAGCTTTTATCAGAATAATCACTAAAAGTTAATAATAAATACATTTAACCTAATATTTTCATTATTAAATTGTTGAAGAACTGAGAATAATAAAACAAAAAAACTCTAAGAGTTTTTATTAATTAGTCTAAGAAAGCCAACAAATCAACCCAATGAAGATTAACAAAACCTTAACTGGACTAAAAAATTTCACAGGTTGGAGATCAGAAAATAAAATAACTTTTGGGTGATTAAAATCTAGAACTACTCAAAGTATTTCTTCACCTTTTGATTCAAGTATTTGATCAATGGAATGGTTACCTAGGAATAACTGCAAAATTTATGCTGCAGTTCACACTGCAATAGTACTTAAAACTTTCATGTTGGATCTAATCATCTTAGCAGGTAATTACTATTGATTGTTCATTTGTTAACAATGAAACAACCATGTGATCTGAGTTTAGACCAGAGTAATGCATGTTAGTTTCTATTTCTATTTCTCCTAGTATGAAAGGACAAGAGAAATAAAATTTACTTTACAAAAGCAACTTCAAACTAATAATTATATAGTGTTAATCTAGTTCATTTACAATAATCCTGCCCAAGAACAGGATTCAGCTAGGGTGATCAAGTCTGATGACTACATAAAATTTAAAACTTTCAACCAGAGGTTCGACTTCTCTCTTTAGCATTATGCTCATACTTAATAATATTTCACTAATTATTACCATTCCTTGTTATTAATCAAACAAAAAGTGTGAGGTTATAAACAATTCCTTAAAGACCTATCATCACTGACCTTCATGATCTATTCCAACCTACTGCTGATGACATCAGGGAATTTATTAAAAAGTTATTGCAATCACTAAAATCATCAATATCTGTATTCATTATTGCACCAATCCACCCTCACTGTAACTTTAACAATATGGATTATATTACCAATGTCATATCTGTTAATCAACATAAACCTAGCTGTATTGTTTTATAGTTATGTAAATCTATCTTTATATTCTGATTTCTGGTCAGGTTGAGATTCAAATACATAACATTCATTAATTGGAATTCTTCAAACCGTAGCATGAATAATTTCATTGGAAGTATCACTAGTAATTATTCTACTCTCACTCCTACTAAAAAATGGAATATTTGCAATATCAGAAATAATTATTAGCTAAGAATACACATTATGATATTTTCCTCTTGACCACTAGTCATGAAATGACTTTTTTTTCACTGTAGCAGAAAATAACTGAGCTCCATTTGACCTAACAAAAGGAGAATTAGAGCTTGTCTCAAATTTCAACATTCAATAGACAACAGGTCCATTCATTTTATTATTATTTAGCAGCATATGTCTACATTAACATAAGAAATATGTTTACAATAATTTTATTCCTAGGAGCATTTCACAATCCCTATATGCCAGAAATACAATCCATTTTACCTTATAGCTAAGACATTTTTTCCAATTTTTACCTATGAATTCAAGCATTCTACCTGTGATTCCAACATGATCAACTTATATATAACATTTATATTTTTGTCATTAACACTATTATTCTGCTTATAACATGAATCATTGTCCATCATTATAGAAATCATTCCATCACACATAAAAGAAATATGTCAGGCAAAATAATTACTTTGATAGAGTAAATTACAGAGGTTTAAATACTCTTATTTCTAGAATTATAGGAATTTAAACTATTCCTGAAAGCTCAAATATCTCCATGTTATTATATTATACTATAATATATAGCAAGGTGAGCTAAATAAACTATTGAGACCATCTCCCCAGAATGTTGTTTATATCTTTTAACTACCAGTAAATGCTTTTGTTTTTCTATCATCTTATTTTTGTTTCAGGAAATATAATTATAATAACAAGCTTACATTTATTCTCTATCTGATTCAGATTTAAAATAAATATATTAGACAGTAATCTAGTTGCAACTAAAAAATTAACCCCTGATCCACGGAAGCATCCATCAAATATTATTTTTATCTTTTATTTTTTATCACAAACCACAGTATTCATGCATCTTATAATATGTGTTATTAGCCTAATATACTCTGGCCAATGAACAATTATAAATATTTTTAATGCAGCATCAACTGTCATACTAATAGCAGTTCTGGTCATAAGCCTGGACGAACCCCATTCCACTTTTGAGTACTCTAAGTGTCATTATTACCATGTCTTATCTTTTTAATATGCCAAAAACCTTTATCACTCTCAATCTTATGCCAAATTTCATCATCTATCAATTAAATATATTATTAACCATAGTTATTCTATAAATTCTAGTAGATAGATGACTCAACCAATCCAGCTATAAAAAATCCTAACATGTATCAATCACCCAATTGTCAAATAACAGCTATCATTATTTATAGTACAACTGTAATAATCCTAAATGCATTAATTTCTATAATTGCCTCACTGTATTTATACTACTCATATGTAATTACTTTACCACAACAATATTGCTTACATATATATGAAATAAAATACCTTTATTTTCCACATTCGTCATCACCGCGTTATCAGGTCTCCCACCACTCTCAGTATTCTAAAATGTTTCAAGAAATAAAAATGATAATATAATTTTGCCAACATTGATAACCACTGCAGCACTACTGAACTTATATTTCTATGTATAACTAATTCAACCTCACTAATCATATTCCCATCAAAAACTAACATAAAAATAAAATGAAAATTTGAAAAAAGGAATGACTTTATCACCATTAATCATAATATCTACATTATTCTTCTTATACCAATATTTTTAATATCGGGATTAAAAATTTAGGTTAACAGAAACCAAATACCTTCAAAACCCTAGATATATTTCATTTACTTAATTCCCAAAATTAAAGTTTGTAAAACTTGATCCTACTGCTATTGAATGCAAATCAAACACTGGTACTATGCTATAGCCTCACTAGATTGGTGGGCTTCCATTCCAGGAACTGTAAACTAACAGTTAAATACCGTAACTGACTTCAATACACTTCTCCCAGTTTGGAGGAGAAAGACTAGGGAAGTCGTCCAATTCAATATGTTACTCAAATACAGTGCTTGGCCAGAGAGGGTTCTAACTGTCTTCAAAAGTACATTCTTTAATGTGTCATCAGTCCTCTTACCTATGTTTATGATTAAATATGATTGCTCTCAACAAATCACAAACTTATAGGTACTTTATACCTTTTTCTTGTTGCCTGATCTGGAATAGTGTGCACCTCTTTTAGCCTTTGTATCCCTGCTAAACTAGATCAGCTTGGAATTTTACCAAAGATACCCAAATAGATTTGGAGTTGTAACCAGCCATACATTTGGATTTTTTTTCAGTTACACCCAATATAATTGGAGATTTCAGAAACTGAATGCTTGCATTAATAATTGAAACAGCCAATAAAGCATTTCCCCAAATAAATGTCTGACTCCTAGAGTCATTCTTACTTCTCCACATAGCTTCAAAAATGGAAACAATTGCTGAGCAGGTTGAACAGTGTATCCATATGTAGCTAGTATCCATGTTTAGCTGATGCCAGAGCTTCCACTGAATTAACCATTTTATTCCTTTCATTTAGCAGGATTTTTCTCAATTTAGGGTACTATTCATTTTACTACTGTGATTATTACTACAAAACTAGCTACATCACAATATGAAACTCCATTATTAGTTGGAACTCTCCTAATTGCATCCACAACACTACTATTTTGCCTCTCAGTTTTAGTAGACTTAATGGAATCTTAAAGCCACTTTATTTAACCCTGCTGGAAGGGATGATCCAATTGTATATCAACGCTTATTTTGAAACTTCAGTCACCCGGGTATTTTATATCTTCACTCTACCAGGTTTTGCATACCCTTCAGGAAAACTTTTTAAAAATAACTTTTTTTGATACATACAAATATTCTGAGCTTAATATCAATTGATTTTCTAGGCTTTTTTAAATAATAGAACTTTCTACATACTAACTGATATAAAATGGTGAGAATAACGTTGTATTCCAAGAAGAATATCAATGATAATTTTCACAGAAACATTTTTGGTTCATTAAAACTGTAGGAGCTGTGAGATATAAATTTTGTAATATGAGTCATAAAACTAATGGTGACAATTTTCTACAGGAACTTTTATTTGCTTAAAACAAAACAGAAAGCTTCGCTATGTGAAAAACTGTTTGTATACATAAAATAGTTAAATAATTCCAAATTTTCACACAACTAATTAGTATAGTGATTTTTCAAAGACTCAAGTCAACTGAATAAAATGCATAAAAAACAATAAGTTATTGAATAAAAGCAACTGTGTAATCCGTAAAATTATTCTGCCAATGGAAAAGGAAAAAAAGATACATAAGTAAATCTGTAAAGGTTTGTTTAGCAGGAAAATGGAGACCATGGAAGTAAAATATGAAATATAGAAGCATGGAATATTCATTTTTATAGATTTTCATTTGAAAGTAAGGCATTTCTGAGAAAACATTGCTTTTCCTTTATGTAAAAAAGTAATAAATGCTAGATACAGGCATGAAATGCATGTGTGTAAAGGTTTGGAGAGGAAGTTTCCAGCTATACAGTGAATGTTCCCCTTAAGTTCAATGAAAGCATCTCTATGAGGAATGCTTTCGCGGAGTGCAGACTCTCATGTTAGATACCAGCATGGAGGATTGTTAAGTAATGGTCTTGGTATCACCACCTGTTCAAAAGAAGGAATGGGGGGAAAATGTCCAGAAGAAAAAGTAGGATGGTGATAACAATTTCAATGAAAATCTCAGATAACACCAAAAGGAAATACAACATTGATATTGGCTTTTAGAATTATTCTATGAAATAGGAGCATGAACTTGGGAAAGATAACTCTTTTCAGTCAAGATAATTGCAGAGAATATTGACAGCTGAGTTCTTTTTATGGCATTTCGAACCTCAGTCTTGAAGATAAAATTGGGTGGCTCATTATACTATTATTGTCCATCCTTTGAACAGCTCATAGAGAATTCAATAAATGCAAACTCATAAGCAAATAATTTAGCTGGAGAAAGCATGATTACATTGTCACAACTTCTCTTGGCAAAAAATAATAAATCATACTATCATCCATTCTAGATTCTACTAACCTTTTGTCAGACCCATTATTAAAATGACATTTTCCAAACATTCATTCCAAAGGGGTCTGACTTCCTGATCAAACTGAACTTGCTATCAATACTGGGCATCGTAACATTACCAGAAACTCACATGGATCTTTTTGATATCTATCATGTTTGTATCTGCCTCCACTGCATAATAACAGCCCTTACAGCCATTCTGATTGATGTTAAAAGTAAATCATCCAATGTCAAGATAAGGAGTATATCATTTACTGGAATTAATTTCATGACAATAAAAGCATGAATTGCCCAGGAGGCAATCATAATATAATGTTCAGTGGAACTCCTGATGTCTCCCTAGCAGAAATAGTCTCTCTTTGAGAACTTTGATTTCTACTCTTAAAGAACTCACAGTTGTGGGGAAGCAAAAATTATTTCAATGGATCACTAAAAGTTCCATCAGCCAAGCAGACTACTACTGCTTCTACAATTTAGTTTCTAGTCCTATGTCTTCTGCCTTTTGGAAACAGAATATTATATAAAAATGTTGATTTAAAGTGTACAGAGGAAGGTGATTGTTTACCTTCTCCAAGTGTTGTGCCTCTGAGTTGTGCCTACCACAGATTGTTCATTCGCTCTTCGCATGGAGACTTTTGGATGTTAAAGCATGTGTAATGATTAGAGGATTTTTTATTATGCATCCACTCCTATAGCACCTTTGTTATAATTTCAAGTTTATAGATCAAATATTCACCCTCAGGCAATTGTGTCAGCTGATAATCTTAGCATTTAAAGGGAAATTCATTCTTGGAATAGAAATATAAAATATATATCTATATATATATAGATATAGATATAAAATCCTGTCAAAATCAATTGGTCTCCCTTTTTAAGTGGAAGGGATCCAATATATTCAATTTGACACTAAATGAATAGCGGTTCTCTCTTTTACATGCCACCACATTAGTAACTCAACTTTGGTATCAACCATTGACAGTTTGGACATTTGGTTATACCAACAGCTAGATCTGAACTGGTAAATGGAAGATCATTCTTTTAAACCTACTTGCAGCCACCATCTTTGCTCATAACAACTTTATTCATGCACTCATTGTGTCCACACTGAGTAAATTAATGGTAGTGTATTGATATTGACAGCTGGAATGATTTTCTATTTTGCTATTTAGTGTCTCTTCTGTGATGTGTACGCTGATTGGTCTTGTCAATGAAAATATTTTTATAACAAGAACAAATTTTCATATGTCAATCTGTATATTTCTATCAGCTTCTCTCATCTTATACTTCTCTTTCCAGGAAAAGTCATTTGCTACCTGAGCATGTGTTTACGTTTTTAAATTCAAGTATCTCTCCCTTTCATATAAGATAAATAACTGAGCAGAGTACCTGAAACTATGCACATTGAGATCATTTCTTAGCAATTACTGCCTTTCAAAGCTGCTTCTTTATAGGACTATATTATGATCACTCTCCTTTTTTTGTTTTAATACACTAAGCTAATTTATCTGTGAATCAAATTTAGGATGGTGTCTTCCTATCTATCATCAGGTCATTAGAGAATAATTTCTTGTATTGGTAAGCATGATTTCAATAGTCATCTAGAGAAAAGTAGGAGAAAGCATGAAGTCTACGTGATATGATTATGCTGTTTATTGGTGACTTTGGGGCCAGCCTATGCTTAATTTCTGCTGAAACTTCTAATTTATGATTGATTGCTGCTAAACTACCTAACTTTGCAAATATTAATAATATGTCTATTATAAATCAATTTATATAAGGCAATTCTGATTAAATGATTACTTTAAGAACTATGGTAAAAAAATTCTATTTTTACCAGGGATTTGTACATTAAATATGTATAATTATTTACAACAAATTATTAAGATATTAGAGCAGACAGTTCAATGGCTACATACTAAAACAAATATATTCTATAACAGTACAGAAAAAAATGTTAAATCAATATTTATAAATAAGCCAAAAACAATAAGACAAGAAAACATGAGAAAAAGAATAAAGGAGTGTCTTATTACCAAGGTTGTCCTATTATGTTATACAAATCATGCAGATTTTTAATTGGAAATTATAAAACACACATTAAAGAGTTCAGTATGACACATCAACATGAAATAAAACCAGTCAAAATAAACTACCTCTTAGGAAGTGTACTTTAAGTTAACTAATATAAATATGTTCAAGTAAGTAAAGAATAACAGAGAATTAGAATATAATAGCATAGTCTCATGATAGAGTATGAAGAGTGACAAATTGCATTAAAAAACTAAATGCAAATTCTGGAATTAAAAATACAGTGACTGAAATGGAAAAATCACTCAAAAAGACCCTAGAAAAATCTAAACTATGAGAAAGAATCAAGGAACTTTAATATAATTGAAATTATTCATTTTGATTAAAATATGAAAAGTATGAAGAAAAAAATTAAAGAACATTCCAAATTTGAGAATACCATTAATTGCACCAAAATATGTATAACAGCAGCTCAGAATAAAAAAAAGGAACTGAAAAATGTTTGATAAAATCATGAAAATTTCAAATATGATGAAAATATTAATCTATATATCCAAGATAATCAATATTTCTGAGGAGGATAAACTCAAAGAGATCTACAATTAATGTATCTTCTACTTCCTCATGTAAGAAACTTGGAAGTATTTATTCATCCTAATAAGTCAAAGACTTAATGAATTGAAAACTCAACTTTTCTTGGGAGAAGACACAGAGAAAACCACTATGTCCAAGAATGGAGAAACAGACAGGCTAATACAGGGAGTCATGACAACTGGAGCAGAAGCTCACCACAGAAACCTCGAAACCCATATCAGGTAAGGAAAACCTGAACATTAGTATGACTTGCTGGAGATTCAGTGTATAGAAGACTGAGAGTTAACGCCTACGTGATTCTCACAATGTTCTGAGATTTGCCTTAAGTTAGCTAGCTTTTCACAGTAAATATTGAAGAAAAATCTCTTACTCCTCCCTCACAGGGAAGGAAAAATAAATCCACTTTTAAGCACACTGAAATGCTCTATTATTAACAAAACCTGGCTTTGGAGAAAATTAGCTCAAATGTTTGATAGCAACAATGCCAAAATAAACTCAAGGAAGGAAATACCCAATTCTGACCTATCTACTCATATTGTATCTCCAAAGAAGGGAGGGAAAAACTGAGAAACCTATGAAAGTCACAGTCCAGAAGCAAGTTTCATTAAATAAATGAGAATCATAGGGCTGAAGAATACCCCTCCCCTATTCATACCCCTTTAAACCACATTACTAAAGGTTTGTATACAGTAATTCCTTCTATCCCATGTGTAAACATTATGCAATAACTTTTCTAAAAATCAGGGACTATCAAAATGAAAAGAAGAAGGACAAACTGGAAGTGATATTGCAAGTATCATAATGCTATATATATATATGTGTGTGTGTGTGTGTGTGTGTATGTATTTATGTATGTTTGTGTATATGTATATATATGCATACATATATATGTGTGTCTGCTTATGTATATATTTTAACTAAAGACTCTAAAAGATGAAGAAATACAAGTACAAGAAGAGAAAGTATGTAAACAGAAAGACATAAATTCAAAGAAGAAGAAAGGAATGCTAGAGATAAACAATATTGTAACAGAAATTGAGAATCCGCATATGCCTACTCTGGACATTTTAGTGGACAGGATATGGCAGAGAAAAAAAATGATCTGATATGAGATGTATCAATAGAATTCTCAAAAAAAAGTAGGCAGAAATGTCAAAAGTCTTATAAGACCCCTAGAATATCTTTGTGACAACTAAAATAAATATGTAATATATTCTTAATAGAAATAACAGAAGAATAAGTAAAACGGAACAGAAGAAAAACTAGAAAAAATAATAATTAATAACTTCCAGAAATAAATGCTGGATACCAAATGCAAAACTACAGTTCAATAAGCTCAGAGACCCTCAAAAAGGATAAATTCTAAAACAACTACACTTTGAGGTACAATTTTGAAATGACAGAAAATCAAAGAAAAAGAAAATAAATCTGTGGAAGAAGCCAGAGAACAAAAACAACTTTCAAAGAAAAGAAGATAAGAATAATTCTTCTCAAAAAACCATTAAAAAAGAATAATGGGGAGTGAAATATATAGTGCTGAAAAATAAATAAATAAATTCACCAACCTAGAATTCTAAACTTTAAACATTTATCCTTTTGAAAGTTAAGGATAAATAAATATTATCTCAGACAAAACAAAGAGGATCTTTGTTTTCAGTATATATGACATAAGGAAAGATAAAGGAAGTTCTTTAGATGAAATAATATTAAAAATGTCAAAAACTTGGTTTTACATAAAGAAAGCTATATGAAAAATAAATAAGAGGGGTCGAAGTGTTCTGCATCTGCTGTGACCTGGAAAACAAGACAAAAAGGAGAACCTCTGGACAGTTCTCCCCCTATATGTAGCCCTGAGGATCTGTATCCATGGGGTGTATGACTATAGAAATACAACAGTAGATAGACTTCCCAGTTCAAGATATAAAAATTCCAGAGAACTAATTAACTCTACTTCTACCCACATGAAGCAATGCCACCACCTGGCAACCCACATGCTAATGCCACATCACTACCCTGTACCCCACTTCTACCTCATTAACACAGCAACTAATATTTTATATAGAAGTCTATTAGGGTCAAAAAATATGAAGCCATTTTATTATCTTCTGGTAAAAAATGGTAAGATGCTTAGTGCTAAGTTGTTCATGGGCAGACAGAAAAACATTAAACAGTATTATATGAGACCTCAAGGTATTGTGACATCACAACGAGACAATGATACTTCCCCAAAATAAAATTTAAGGTTATAAAAGATGAAATATTTTAGTGGATATATTATTCAAATTGACAATAATAAATAGACTCAAATACTTAAAAGTAACCTTAGAAAGAGTTGAAAGGGAGAACAGAGGAAACCAATCAAAGAGACAGAAGAGTAGTCAGCAAACTAATTCAATGAGCTCGAAAAAAAGTAACAAGCCAAAGGGAGAAATATAAATTTTAATTTAGAAACCAACAGATTTACCTAGTGAAGAATGCAAATATAAATAAAATAAAAATATTATAAGTATTATAGAAAACCATAGGAGAGAATTGACTAAGAAAGGTAAAGATAAGTGACCAGGTAGACAGAAACATAAAAATGAGCCAAATGGAAATAAGAAAGAGAAATTAGGCATTTTAAAAATGAATAAAAACCATGAAAGCTCTGGAAATCTATTTAAAAATTTAAGATAAAAGTAATGGGTATTCCAGAATTGGGGAGAGACAGATTATTCAAAAGAAAACAGTTGAAAATATCCCAAATGTTGGGTAGGAATTAATTATCAACTCAGTGGAGTTAATGGAATATTTCACTATTTAAATACAAAGAGACCAACACCAAGACATAAAATGGTAAAAGTATCAAGAGTCCAAGAAATAGAGTATTAAAGATGATTACACAAACATCAATCAGGCTATCATCAGACTTCTCGGAAGGAACTCTACAGACTAGCAGAGAGTGGAATGACATAAATATATTTAAAGATTAAAAACTAACGGTTGAGATGAGAGACCCAAGATGGCACACGGTTAAGATGTTGAGCTTAACTACTTCCTACAACATCATCAAAAAGCACCATTTTTAGCAACTTTGACCTCTGAAAAGGAATTGAGAACATTTTCACAAAGAGAGACACAACTTTATAACTGGTATGTCTCAGTGTCACATTGCCCTATTCAGAGACCCCAAGACCATAAGAAAAGACCAGTGATATTGACATTCTGCCAAAGCTGAAGAACTTTCCTTTCAGTGGGGCACCCCCATTACTGGAAACTAACATTTAGTCACTGAATCAAAAACTTAAACATGAGATAGGAAGCATAACCACTTTGTGATCTGAGATGCTCCTTCTTCTTGGTGCTGGCACTGGAGGTCACCACTGCAGGAAAGTCACAATTAGAAACAATTGTCCCTTCTACCATTAGCACAATTGTGCCAATCTTTTGGCACCCAGACTTCTTTTATGCAGGTTGCCAGACAGACAACTGGTCTGCAGCATGAGGGTCATAAAAATTGTTGACTTTTTCTCAGCAAGAATTCTATTCTTCTGTACTCTTAGGGAAGATAGTTGGAACAGAAACTCCTTCCCACCTGGAGCTAGTGCTAAATAGTTTTTTTTTCTGCTTTACCCTCCCAAGAGCTTCCACTTCTACATCGCAGGGCTTGTTCACTGCCCTAGCAGGGACTGCGTACCTCAGCAGAACTGAGGGATTTTTAGAGGAGAGTGTATATGTTAAAGGTAATCCTTAATTCTCTATCTCCTGTGGCTAAATCTAACTCTGTTGTGACTGTGGCTCATTTGCCAGAAATCTGAGCTCTTTCCTTGTGCCATGTTATTCAAACCAATTACTCTGTGGGAAACTTCCGCTTTCTCTACCCCTCCTTCAACCCTGTATAGTGGGTTTTCAGGCCTAAAAGCAGGTTTTGAGGCCTCAAGTCTGCAATAATTGTGATAATACTGGGATTATAAAACACAAGAAAACCTAGCACTCCAAAGGAACATCCCATCCAGGCCTATAATGTGCAACTTGATAATCTAGCACAAATATTTTACATCAGTAAAGTATAACCCATAAAAATATACACAGAATACTGAACAAATAGAAAATAAAGATAAATATAAAAAAGCTATGGACTAAAACAAAACAAAACACACGGGAAAAACAACTGAATACAACAGAATTAAGTAAACTTCCTGATGAAGATTTTAAAGTAATAGTTTTAGTGCTATTCACAGATTTTGGGAAAACAATGGAGAACAAAAGAAAAACACATAGAGAAAATATAAGGCAGTTTCAAAGAGAATTCATAAAACTGAAGAACATTATAGTTGAAAAAAGGAACACAAAATAGGGATTCAGCAGTAGACTGGAAGAAACCTCCAATCAAATCAACAAGCTAGAATATAGGACAGTGGATTTACTCAAACAGACCAGCAAAGATAAAAAAAGAATAAAAATAAATTAAGGCAGTATATGAAACCTATAACATAGATACGAACACCATTTGCATTATAGGGATCCCAGAAGAGAAGAGAGAAGGAGGCGGAATATATTTGAGAAAATTATAGCTGAAAATTTGCCTGACCTGAGGAAGGTAACAAGCCTCTAGATTCAGAGAGCTCAAAGAGTTTCAAACAATATAAACTCAAACATACAACAGGACACATTGTCATGAAAATCATAAAAATACAAGATAAATCAAATATTACAAAAAGAAAAATGAGTTACATAAAAAGGAACCCCATAAGAAGTTAGGCAGATTTTACAGTTGAAAATTTACACTTCAGAGGGAATAGGATGATATATTCAAAGTGCTGAAAGAAAAGAAATTCTAGCCAAGAATACTACAACCTTTTAGATTATCATTTAAAATTGAAGAAATAATAAAAAGTTTTCTAGACAAACAAAAGTTAAAGAAATTCATCACCACAATACCAGCCTTACAAGACATACTAAAGAAAGTACTATAACATAAAAAGAAACAAGACATCAAAAATATAAAATGTGAAGAGGAGAGTAAAAGTGTTGACTCTTTGAATGAAGTAAAGACTAGTTTGCTTTCAAAAAGTTATAAGCATAAAAACTTTTATATAAACTCTAGGTTAATCTCAGAATGCAGACACAGAAAACAGAAAATAAAAAGGAAAATGTAAAAAGAAACAAATTACAACATAAATGATTTCAAAATACTTAACTGAAAGAGAATAATACTACTATATGTAAAAATTCACTGAAGTCAACTAACAAAATGACAATAGTTACATATCAGCAAAGCCTCAAGACTCAGGTGTTAAACCAGTACCTGGGAACAGTCCATACCTAGCCCAAGATACTGGGTTTGAAGCCTGAAACCGTAAGAAACAACTAAAATGAACTAACTAAATAAAATGTTTCTTTCTTCCCCTCTCTTTCTTTTGGAGCTGCCTGCCTCCCTTCCTTTAAAAAAAAAAAAAAAAAAATGGCATGCCCTAGTGGAGTGGTGGTTATGTCAGTTGCCTCTAAAGGACACAGGCCACATACCCCTGGGTTAGAGTATAGACCTAGTATGTGTGGGGGAGCAACCGGTGTGAACAACTAAATAAAAAATGAGTAGGGTACTTCTCCCTTCTCTCTCTTTCTGTCTGTTTACTACCGCTGCCTTCATTTCTGCCTGTACCTTTCCTTTAAAAAAAATGGTTACATAGCTATACTCACACTAAATGTTCATGGATTTAATTCACCATTCAAAAGCCAAAGAGTGGAAAACTGAATTAAAAATAATAAAAAATAAGCCAAATTTCTACTACATATAGGAAACTCATCTACATTCAACAATAAGCATAGATTTGGAGTGAATGGTTGGAAACAATCCTCAGTCAAATAATATCTAAAAAAATGTAGGGACAACCATACTTAAGTCACATTAAACAAGCTTCCAACTGAAAAAAGGTAACAAGGACATAGTTGGACATTATATAAGGATTAAGGGATCAATTCATCAGCAAGATGTAACTTATTAATATATATGCACAATATATATGCACCAAATGAAGGAGTATAAAAGTATATAAAGTAATTATTAACAGAACAAAATAAATACATCTACAGCAATAAAATAAGAGTAAGAGAATTCAATATCACATCAACAACAATGAATAGACCAATCAGGGAGATAATTAAAGGCAAACAAAACCTTACGTGAAAATTAGAATAGATGGATTTAATAGACATTTAATGACAATATTCATCCACAACAGAAGAACTCAAATTTTTCTCAAGTTCTCCTAGAACAGTCACAAGGGTAGACTAGATAGTGGGAAAATAAGTCTCAACAAATTTACAAAGACTGAAATCAAAAGAAGCATCTTCTCCAATCACGGTGGTATAAAATTATAAACCAACCAAAAAAAGAAAGCTAGAAAATTCTAAAATATGTTGAATGACTATTAGGTAATAGAGGAAATCAAAGGAGAAATTTTAAAAGTACCTGGAGTCAAAAAAGAATGAAGACATGAAATACAAGAACAAGTAGAATGCAGTATGAAGGTATATTATAGTAATCCAGGTCCCCCTCAAGAAGAAGGAAATATTACAAATAATTTAACCCTTCACTTAAAGCAACTAGGAAAAGAAGCAATTGGAGGCAAAGTCAGCAGAAGGAAGAAAATAATTAAAACTAGCACAAAGAAAATAGAAATAAGTAAAACAATTCAAAAGAACAGTGAAACCAAAAGCTGATTCTTAAAAAAATAAAATGGCAAAACTTTAGGTAGGCTCAATAAGAATAAAAGAGAAAAAATTCTCATAACTAGAACCAGAAAGGAAAAGGGAAAAGTTAGAATAGATACCTCAGAAATACAAAACTACTAAGTGCCAGGATCACTCCCAGTGAACAGGGAAGACGAAGATGCACCACAGGAGATTAAGAAACACAGAGATAGAAAGATGGGGTCAGGGGGCTAACAGCATCCCAGACTGAGAGCCTCAAACACCCTACCTTTCATCTATTTGTTGAGTACATACATGGAACTGCTTCAAGTACCTTCCGCAAGCAATTTTATCTTTACATTAGATTTGCTTATTCAGCCTTTTGTTCTTTTGCTACATAACTGTAATATCTTGGGAGTGCACAGCTCCAGGAACACTGCCCAAGTGGTTTTCCACAGTGACCGTCACCCTGTGTTCCAGACATGGTGTTCCTGATGATCTGCCAACTCCCACATTGTCCTTGCTCTACTTTCTGTCCCCAACATTTCCCCCTTTTTGCTTTGCAGATTGAACAGTAACAATGGTGGTAAGCATGGCCGTCTTCATTTGGGTGGAGGTTTGGATTTTGTGGGTGATTCTCCAGACTATACAGAACAATTATAAAAGCAAGATTAAAAAAAATAAAATAGCAATCAGGGTACCGACTATCAGCTTCAGATGTTGTAGGGGATTGAGGACTGCAAGATCATCCACAATGCTATCCATTAAATTGGTACTGGTAATCAGCTCCAATTTGTGACTAAAAGTCTGTGTGACTTGCTGTTGCAGTTGTTGCCTATCCAAAGTAAGATTCTCCTGTCCCGTGAGATGTCTCCTAACTCAGTCCCAAGTACAGTGAGTTGCATTATAAGAGAGTGGGGTAACATAGAACTGAGTGCTAATTCCAGTCACACTTAAGTCTCATCTGTCATTGCAGACTAATGAGCTGGTCTCCAATGAGGAAAACATCTTGTGTAAGTCTGCCCCCACGGCCATAAATTAGCTATCGATGTGTCTCTGGGAATCCCACAAAATACTAGCATTTGCATGCCATCGTTGAACAAAAATCAGTCTGAATCCCTTCACATAGGGCTACCCCAGTTACTACAGCCATGGCAGTGATGCTAATAATGCCTATAACAGTTGCAATGAGGAGTCCGATGAACCCCTTAGAATGGCATAATATTTTGTAAGCAATTGATGGACAGTATAAAGGGAGGCAGAGCCATATGCCTGTCCGTGGTTTTAAAATGTAAATGGACTCAGTGTTGTCATTACACTGGACTCAGGAGTTGACACGTGTACAGTCTACATTTGGGGCAGCTAACAGTTGAATTTTTCTGGTTAATTTTCAATGACCCTATTAGCAGGACAAAAGGCAATTTTAGGCAGGCTTGTGTAAAGTACGTGAATTTTTTGTGAAATTTACTGTGTAACTGTTGCTGCTGTTTCGGTACTGTCCAACCCACGTGTTCAGTGGCCCTAATGCAGCAACAATTTCCATAATTCCCCATGAACAAGGCCCCAAGGTGTTTGCGGAGTGGGGGCACAGAATCTTTCGCCATGCCATCTGATCAGAGATCCCTGGGCATTAATGGAGATGTTTTTATTCCTTTCGATTCACCGAAGGGCACCTGCAAAGGACTTAGAGTCAGCTGAGCCCTTAGAACTCCAATCAATGACGACCCCATAGCAATTATTAACAAGCATTCACCTTTCCTCACCTGTGCAGGATTCCCATTGTATCCAATCAGGGGCACTGTTAACTATCTTCTGCTGACATGGGGTCCAGGGGGCATCAAGACAGATTAGTCTGACCGGTGGTATTAAAGGCCCATAGAGATAACAAAAACAGATTTAATGAGGAGGAACTATTCCTCTTTGCTGTAATCAGCCAAGCCTAGTGGTTAACCTTTGCACAGTGATCTTCATGACCAATAGAGATGGGAGGTCCATCAAAGCCAACCCTGTAGTTTATTATCTCTCTTCCCTCTTCTGAGAGCACCAGAAGGCCCCAGAAGTCATACCACCAGGAAACCATCTAGTCTCATTGACAATTACCAAGGCAGGTGCATCTCCTCATGTGAATATTCTATTAATGGAAGGTTGGAGACATAGGCCCAGTAATCATATTCCAATGCTGAGGCTGTACTAATTACCATACCAACTACTGAAAGCATGACCAGAAAAAAGGATACAGGTGTTTTAGGTGCCTTTGTGGCATTCAGGATGCCTTCTGATTCTTGTGACATTTTCTTAAGTTGTCCCTACATCGGCAGCATGGCCTGCCTGGTGCTCGGAGTAACCACTTTGGTTCTTTCCAAGCTGAATGTCATCATTTCTTCAATGAGTGGATCCACATTGAATCACCCTTTCTTCTGGTTCATGTCGAGGTTTGATTCTGTGAGAAGGAATCCAGGTGTATGGTTACCTGGTCCCTGTGGAAATACAAGCATATTCCCTTCCCCACACTTTTACCCATCCTTTTTGCCATTGGCCCCTCTCTTCATCTTCCTACCACAAGGTTGCTCAAGTTCTTCCCTGCCTTCAGAGACTGTGTGGGCCTAAAGTGCTTCTGCAGCAGTACCATCTCCACCTCCCCAAATGGTGAGAAAATTTAGGATAATCAAGACTTTGCTAAGTCATTTCCTAGGGTGGTCATCCTGGTCTCCCCTTTTTTGCTTAAATAATTATTGCTTGATTGATTGGCCTATTCTACAATTGGTTGGTCCTGGGGGGTGTATGCAATGCCAGTAATATCCTTGATGGACTATTTGCAGAGGAATTGTCGAAAGCCTTTGGTGATGTAGGCTGGTGCATTGTTTGTTTTAATAGCATGAGGAGTACCCATAACAGCAAAACAATGCTGTAAGTGTTCCACAACATGTCGAACCTGTTCACCAGTTAGTGGGGAACCCCATATAAAGCCTGAACATGTGTCAACACACGTGTGTTCATATCCTAATCCACCAAAGGTGTTGATGTGTGTGACATCCATTGGCCAAAGTTCGTTGGACACTAGGCCACTGGGGTTGACTTCAGCTCCAAAAGGGGACTGAGCAATAGATTAGGTAGGGCATCTTTGGACAACTTCCTTTAATTGCTCTTTGGTGAAGGAACACTGTTTTTGAAACCCTTTGGGTTACAGTGAGTTAATTTATTCTGGTCAATGGCTTCCTGAGCCACTCTGATTAATAATCAGTCTATGACAGTATTACCTTGGGTGAGAGGTCTTGGTAAGGAGGAATGGATTAGATGCACCTGATGTAAAACTTCCATTCGGTAGTTGAAACAAAGTTTCTAATTCAGAGTTTGGTAGAGGGAGTTTATGCTTTCAATTACTTGGGCTACTTTTGCAACATATTGGGAATCAGTAATTATGTTTAGTGACTCAGGAAGTTTCAAGAAGTACTTGAATGACAGCTGCGATCTCAACTTTTTGAGCTGATTGGTATGCAGTTTGCCAGATTTTAACTTTAGCTCCATAAAACTCGTTATTACTTCCATCAGTAAAGTACGTTTTCACGAGTAAATAGTCAAGAACTGAAGTTTTTAGTCAAGATCCAGTTAGTCAGTTACAGAAATTGAAATAGTTTGCTCTTTGGGTAATGGTTACTCAGATTACTGAGATAATCCAACAGACTGACCTAAAAGCTAAGATTATTTTGGGAGGCTTTCCACATTTATTGTTTTGTCAATTGCAGTCAGGTCCATCCCAATTAATTAGAGCTGGTGCTTTCCTGTAAGAGATATCTTCCCAATCTTATCCAAGTATGTTTCTAATTTATTTTGATGTTGATGGGGATATCCATTCCACTATGTTGTCAGCCTGCACCAAAACTCCGGTGGGAGAATATTGAGAGGGGAAAAATCAACAGAGAAACACCCTCATTAGAGTCAACACAGTTGAGCTGAGCTTCTTGTATTCTTCTTTGGATCCATTCTAGTTCTTCCATTGCTTCAGGAATCAATGTTCTTGGGCTGTGAAGATCTGGATCTCTTCTTAAGATATCAACCAAATAAATAAATGCATATATAGGAATGCCTAAGGTAGGTTGGAGCCAGTTTATGTCTCTGAGCAATTTCTGAAATTCATTAAGAGTGTTTAGAGTGTCTCTTCTAAATTGACCCTTTGTGTCCGTACTCAGTTTCTATCAATTATGGTATCCAAATAATTATAAGGAGATTCTTTCTGGACTTTCTCAAGGGCTCTACATAGGCCCGCTTGTGGCATTAGTTCCTGCAGGTGTTGATAAACATCTTCTATGAGATTAAGACTTTCAACTGCCAACAGTATATCATCCATATAGTGGATGATATACATGGTGAGTAATTCATCCCTCAGAGGCTGTAGGGCCTATCCAACTAACTTTTGACATACTATGGGACTATTAAGCATTCCTTGAGGCAATACCTTCCACTGCTATCATTTGGTGGGTTCTTTATGATTGAGGGTAGGGATAGTACGTGCAATCTTTTCTTGATCTTGCTCAGCTAGTGGGATAGTGAAGAAGCAATTTTTTAGATCTATGATAATAATCTTCCAGTCTTAAGGAATTACAACCAGGGAGGGGTGTCCTGGCTGGTGAGTTCCCATAGGCTGAATAACCTAGTTAACTTTTCTAAGTCAGTCAACATTCTCCATTTTCCTGATTTTTTCTTATCACAAACACTGGATATTTCCAGGGGCTGTTGGAAGGCTCACTATGTCCTACAGAGTGTTGCTCTTATTCCAGTTCTTGCAGAGAGTCCAATTTTTGTTGACTAAGGAGCCACCGTTCTACCCAGAGGGGTGTTGTTGTTTTCCACATCAACAGGATGGGATTTGGGTGCTCAACTACAGCAGCTGCCTTGACGATAAATTTGGATATCCTACTACTTGTCTGCCTACCTGTCCTATTGACTCTAAATCACTTGGAATTCCCTCTCTTTCCTTTCCTAATCCTTCTAGAAGGTTGTATCCCTGAGACACCATAATTTGTTCAGCCTTGGTGGAAATAGAGGCAATAGTAACATAGCCTCCCCCACCATAACTCTTGAAGGAGGTCCTGTCCCCACAGATTGTTAGCAATGGCCACAACACAGGGTTGGATAATTCCTTCTTGAGCCTCTGGCCCTAGGCACTGCAGGATATATTGTATTTGTCTGAATTTTGTCATAGAACTCCCTCCAGTCAAGATATTAGGCACCTCTTCTAGAGGCCAGTTAGCTAGCCAGTACTTTTCAGCAATTATAGAAACATCCACATGGTGTTGAACAAAACTTTAAAATTTTTTCCATTGATAATCACCTCACATTTGGACCAAGTCTTCTCCAAGTGTTCTTGCTAAAAAAACCTGTCTTTCCCTTCTACTACCAAATCCTCCAAGTCTCTGTTGTGAGGAAGTATCTAGTTTGTAATATGGGAGGACGAGCAGTTGAGCAATACAATCCCCTTCCACCAATTGATATTGTTGCTTAGTCCTCGGTAAGACTGTCAATTCATAGCTATAATTGATGAACCCAGTATGAACCGTAACTCCCTTGATGGTGAGGTCTCTGTGGCCTAAAATGAGGAAGACTGTTCTGGGAGGTATAGACCCATATATCCCAGTCTTCACCTTTTTAGGACTCTCTGAAGGAGTCAAAAGAACTGTTTCATTAGTGGGCAGATCTACTGCATCACTTCCCATTGTGGCAGGGGAGAGTTCGCAGACATTCCCGCCAGGGTTTCTACTCCATTGGCCCTCTGGACCTGGTGCTAATAGACCAGGTTCTCAGGATTGTTTTGGCAGGGGTCCCGGTCTTGGCCCCTCTTTCCATTTCCTGGTGGTGACAAGAGGATGCCATAATGATTGAACTTGGAGTGACACAGGTTAGCCCAATGTCTCTCTTTTGACACCAAGGACATACTCCAGGTTGGGGAAAATTGGGGGAAGAATTCGGAAAGTCACTGAACTCACTGCCCCACCCTCTATGCAGTCTTCAGTTTCCTCTGAACCTTCAGTGTCTCTTCATATGCCCTACCTTCAACAATTGAAACACTTGCCCTGGATTCTAAGTCTCCAGTCACTGGCATTGTTTTTCCTAACTCCTGTGATACTTTCAACAAGCATCTGCATTTTGTAGGGTTCTGAGCCAATGTCACAGCACATTTTGAGATATTCCTCTGATACTCTTCCTGCTGCCTTCACAGGTTGTATTGCCTTTGACATTCACAATTAGCATTGTCAAAAGCCAGGAACTGCAACAGCATATCCCGTAGACCAGGTTGTGAATTAATCTTTGAAAGATTATCTTTAAGTCAAGCAATGAACTTGACATAGGGCTTGCCATTCCCCTGCTTGATATTTATGAATGATGGGGCAACAGTCCCCAGAGGAGCTATCTTCTCCCATGTCTTAGTACAAGCCAATTTGACTTGAATAATAGTTTTGTCCACATATTGCAGCTGAGTCTGGACTCCTACACAAGACCCATTCCCCATTAGCTTCTCAGTAGTAATAAGGACGGGGGGATTGACATTAGCATTTCGAGCACCCTGTTGTTGGACCTCATCTATCCACCAAGTCTTGAATTGTAAGAATTCAAAAGTATTAAGACAGGATTGAGCCAGCTGGTCCTAGGCCCAGGGGATCATTCTGACTCCATGGGCCATCCCCTGAAGGAGGTTCATTGTATAAGGGGATGATATGCCATAGGACAAACAAGCCATCTTGATTTCTTTCATCATTTTAAAAGACACCAGCTGGTGATCAAAACATTGGACCCCTTGGGAAAATGACACCTCTGTCGAGGTGTCAGTAATAGTGATTGGATACAAATAAGCTTCCAGCTCCCCTTTGCTGGGCCTCCCAAATTCGCTTTGAATTCTGGACATTGGGGCAATCATTGCCACCGTAGGAGTGTCCCTGGGGTGTGCAGGTTCCCAGAATGGGGCCCTTGAGGCCATGGCAAGGTTTCTCCCAGGCAGACCTGCACCTTGTTTTGTTCATCTGAAGGAGCAGGAGACTCACAACACCAAGGATGGGATGTTGCCAAGGGTGTCTCCTCCCCCTCTGCTCTCAGACATGATTCTTCCTTGCTCTCCAACCCTTGGTGGGTTTCTTCTTCACTCTCATTGTCAGATTGCAAGGACTCTAAGGCAAACAAAATCAGATTGTATAAAGACCAAACTGAGATGGGATGATATCCCTGGTCTGATGCGCCTTATTCAGTTCAGACACTAGCTGTTGCCATTGTTTCAAATCTAACGTCCTTTCCCTGGGAAGCCAGTAGCAATGCTTATGTATAGTGACAAACAGTTGCTCAAAAGTCTCCCATTTCACTTTTACTCTGGAAGTGCACAGTAGCAAGTGAAACAGCTTGGTATATTCTGCATGCTTTGAGCTATTTTGCCGAAATGCCACCCTGATTATAAAATCCCTGAAAGCCAGTCAACTTACTATGTACCAGGGAGCTCCCCATTTGCATCCTTCCAGGTTTCTATGGCATTATTTTTACTTTTACTTTCAGATTGGTAGGACACTTCCCTCTTCAGGTCCCTTTTCAGGCACCAGTTTCTGAGATCACTCTCGGTGAACAGGAGAGAGGAGGATGTGCCACAGGAGATTAAAAAATACAGAGATAGAAAGGTGCGGTTAGGGAGCTAACAGTCTTGCAAACTGAGAGCCTCGAACACCCTGCCTTCCACCTATTTGAGTCCATACACAGAACTGCTTCAAGCAGCTTATGAAAACAATTTTATCTTTACATTGGATTTGCTTTGTTCTTTTGCTACATAACTGTACTATCTTGTTCTTGGGAGTGACCAGCTACAGATACATTGTCCCAATGGTTTTCCACTATGACATTTGCCCAGTGTTCCAGACATGGTGTCCTGATGTTCTGCCAACTCCTAGTTCGGCTTTGCTCTACTTTCTGCCCCCAACAAATAAGAGACTCCTATAAACAGATAGATGTGAAAAAATTGGACAACACATAGGACATGGCCAGACATGGAGAAACAATACAGCCTACCAAAAATGAATTAAGAAGAAAAAAAAAAACTCAAACTGACCTATCATACACAAAAAGATTAAAGAAGTAAATAAAATTGCTCCCCAAGGTAGAAACCCAGGACTAGATGGCTCTTACCAGTGAGTTTTACCAAATCTACTGATAATAAGTAATACCTGCTCTTCTGAAACATTTCCAGAAATTTTGAAGAACAGAGAACATATCAAACCACTTTCTATGAGGACAATATTACACTAATACCAAGAGCAAAAGATGATGCCACCAAGAAATAAAATTACAAATCAATATCTCTAATAAGCATAGATTAAAAATTCTCACCAAAATCTTAATAAACAGAACCTAACAACATATCAAAATCATTATCCTTTATGACCAAGTGGGATTTCTTCCAGGAATGCAATGGTGATTCAAAACATTCAAATACAGTAATACAATATACCACATCAACAAAATTAGGGGAAAATATATAATCATATAAATACATAGAAAAAGATTTTTCACAGGATTTAAAACCCATTTATTATAAAAAAAACTCTACATAAAATTGGAGTAGAAAAACATCTTGATCACGTGGGTGTTACTCTGATGCCTGGGTGCAGTTCAACTACAACCCAAGAAACCTTGTTTACAGTTCAGTGCCAAAAGAAATATCCAAAATGAACAACTAAATAAAATGCTTCTTTCTCTTCTCACTTTTTTCCTTCCTACTACCTTCCTTCTTTCCTCTTAAAAGATAAATGTGATAGAATAAACATATTTAACATAATAAGAGCCATATATGATAAACCCACAGTCAACATCGTACTCAATGGTAAAGAAAACAGAAAGCATTTCCCTATAAGATAAAGAACAATATAAAACTTTCACTCTCATCACTGTTATTTAAAATCATACCTAAAGTCCTAGTAAAATCATTAGGGAAGAAAAACAAAAGGATTCCAAAATGAAAAAAGAAAGAAGCAAAATAATTATATTATTTACAGTTGACATGAATATATATATATATGTATATATACATATATCCTAAAGACTGTCAAAAGACTATTAGCATTAATCAGCGATTGGAAGGTTACAATATTAATGCACAAAACTATGTTGCACTTCATATGCAAAAATATTAAGGAAGATAATGAGAGGAAGAAAACTATCCCACTTACAATAGAAACAAAAAAAATACCTTGGAATACACTTTTAAAGAATATGAAAGACCTGTAGAATTAAAACTCTAAGACTTTGTTGAAAGAAATACAAGAAGATAAAGAGAGATGAAGAAATAGCCATACTTATGATCCTGAACAAATAACATTATTAAAATTGCCATCTTACCTAAAGTACTATACAGGTTTAATGTAATAACTACCAAAATTCAACTGATATTTTTCAAGAAAATATTAAAGTGATTTCATTATTATAGAATCACAAGAGACTCCAAATAGCTAAACCCACCATGAGAATTAAAAAAATAAGTAGGAATAACTCAGCTAAATCTTCAGCTCTATTACAAAGTGACAATAATCAAAACTGTAAGGTATTATACTAAAAACAGATACACATACCAGTGGAATAGAACTGAATCACCAGAAATAGACTCACATACATTTTCTTAATTAATTTCCAGCAAAGGAGCCAAAAGCGTACCCTGGAGAAAGAAAAATATTTTCAACAAATGATGATGGAGAAATTGGACAGTCGCATGTAAAAGAGGGAACCTAGACCACTTTCTAACACTATGCACAAATAAAAAAATTCAAAGCTTATAAGAGACTTGGTTGTAAGGCCAGAAATAATAAAATAATTAAAAGAAAATTATAGACAATACTTTCTATGACATTGGTCTTAGAGTAGTCTTTGGTAATTCAACTCCAACGGCAAGAAAACAAAAACAAAAATAGCAAATGGGACTCCATCAAACCAAAAGTTTCTTCACAGCAAATGAAGCTATCATAAAAACAAAAATTCATTATAATGAATGGAATAGATTTGATATTTGCACATCATGCTTTTAACAAGGGCTTAATGTCCAAAATATATAAAGAAGTTATAAAGTTCAACAAATGAGAAATAAACAATCCAATAAAAAGTGAACATAATAATTGGATAGACATTTCTCCAAAGAAGATAAACAGGTGGTGAACAGATGCATGTAAAGATTTTCTTCCTTGTTTCCAGGGGAATTCAATTTAAAAAATCAGTTATAGCTTCACACTTAAAATAACGGCTATTATCAGAAAGCTGGAAACAACACATTTTCGTAACGATGCCTAAAAAGGAAGTTATATCTTGGTACTGCTTTTGCAGCATCCCACTTGTCATGGTATTTCATGTTTTCATTCTCTTTTGACTCCAGGTATTTTTTAAATTTCTCCTTTGATTTCCTGTGTTACTCAATAATCATTCAACATTTTTTGGAATTTTCCAGCTTTCTTTTTCAGTTGATTTCTTTTACTCTTGTGGTGGAAGTGGAAGTTGGTGCAACCTCTACAGAAAACATATGGACACATCTCAAAAGATTAAAATGGAAATACTGTGTGATCATATCATCCCTCTTCTGGGTATTTACTGCCTCCCCCCAAAAAAAAAATCACACACAGACACACAGAACAGTAGGTCTAGAAAAAAACAACAGGAAAAACAAGAGCAATATATAAAAATAATAGTAAGTTTTTGCATAGTAATCCAACAATATCATAAAAATTTAAATGTCAATAACTAAAAGCACTAATTAGACAGAAATTGTTAAAGTTTGTCAAAAGCATAAATGTGAACAACCACAAGGCTCATCCAAAAACAAGTTAGAGTGAGCAGATGGTGACCCTATCCTGTTTTAGCAGAAGTGAGGACCATATCTTGTTTTGAAAAAGACCCTCTGCCCTCTGAAAAAAATGTTCTGGGATGATTCCAAAATCAACACCAATCATACATTTAACCACATCCTGCTTTGTCTCAGGGGAAACTTCCCATGCCCATTCTTTTTCCAAAAGAAAAACAACCATCTGATGGTTGTCACTTACCCTATAAAAAGTGCATCAAGACCTGAGTCCACTGGAATGCTCATTAGACAGTGAGCCTTGTCGGCCTGCACTTGGGACAATAAAGTCATGCCTCAGAGTATCGCGACTCCCTTGTCTCCGTCTCTCATAACGACCTATACATTTTTCTGCAAATAAAATCCCCACTTTATATATAAAGGCACAAATTAATTAAAAGTAAATGAACAGAAAATTATGCTACCATAAGCTAATGAATATGCAGAGGTGATTTTCATATTAGATTTTAGATTGTGAAGATTGACACCATAGGAAATTTTAGGACAAAGAAGGACATATTGATAGAGTTATGAATTTTCTAAGAAATAACAGTTATTAATGTGCCTGTACCTAAACAATAGAGCATCAAATTACATAATTCAAAAACTGATTAAACAACATGGAAAAACAGATTATTTTTATGCTGGCAACCTAAGCCCCTATCTCAGAAACAGATCAGTAGACAAAAAAATCACTAAGAACATCGTTGAACTCAACAATACTATCAATCAGCTGAATATAATAAATATCTATAGATTATTTATCCCAAGATAGCAGATATACTCTCTTCTCAAGCTCAGATGGAATATTCACCAAGGTAGACCACATTCTGGGCCATAACACACTTTATTAACAAAATTAACAAAATATAACTGTAACAATGGTTGCTTTCAGAATATAGCAGAATTAAACAGAAGGCCAATAATTCAGGGAAAACTAGAAAATCCTCAAATATTTGGAGGTTATACAAAACCCTTCTGGATAGCTTGTGTCAAGAAAAAAGCTTCAAGAGAAATTTAAAAATATATTGAATGAAATAAAAACTAAAATCATACAAGTGATAAAAATGCATGTTTAAAGTTGTAGTATACAGAAAAATTAGTACTTATAGGAACATTTATATCATTGTAAACATATAGGGAAATAAACATATAAATTAATAATTTAATGTTATGTTTTTAGAAACTAGAAAAGGAATATCAAATCAAGTTTAAAGCCATAGAAGAAAGAATAAATTTCAGAAAATAAATCAATGTAACTGAAAAGGAAAAATCAATGGGGGGAAAAAAAAATCAATGAACCAAAAGCTTGTTCACTGAAAGATTGATAAAATCAGCTACACTTTGACCAGGCTAATTAGAGCAAGAAAAAAGGGATAAATAAATATTGATATCAGAAACTAAAGAAGAGTTAAAACTACATATTTTTTGGCTATTAACATAAAATTTAGCAATCCTTAGTATTTACCTAAAGGAGTTTAAAACTTATTTCCAATAAAAAACTTTGTACAGTTATTTATGGCAGATTTGTTCAATATTGCCAAAAATAATTTGAGTATCTTTAGTAGGTGAATGTATAATAAACTGTGGTTCATATAAACAATGGAGTATCATTTGGCACTTAAATAATGTAACAAGTTTTGGAAGTTTATGAAAGAATCTTAAATGTATATAACTAAATTAAAGAAACCAATCTGAAAAAGCTATGTATTGTTTAATTCAGTTATGTATATGTTTTAGAATAAGTGAAACAATAGAGACATATAAAGATCAGTAATTTTGTGGTAATGCTTTTACTTGTTTTGATATTAGGACTACGTGACAGCATAGAAGATTCCAGGTATTCTTTAGGGTAGTTAAATATTACGTGTATTTGTGTGTGTGTGTGTGTGTGTGTGTGTGTGTGTGTGTGTGTGGGGTCACATAAAACAAACTGGCTAAACTTTCGAAAGTTAAGGCAAAGAAGTCATCTGGGAAGTAATAACAACAATAACAAAACATCACATATAAAAGTCTTCAAGAATTAACAGCTCCTTTCTTTAGGAGCCATGGATGACTAAAGGCATTGATGTAACACATTCAAAATGGTGAAAGAGAAAGATTGTCAAGAAAAAGTTGTATATATAGTAAAATTAACTTTGAAAAATAAAAGATAAAGTAAACCATTTATATTTACCAAAAATAAAAAAAATTAATTGCTAGCAACCAAACAACATTTAAAGAAATTCTAGAGAAAGTACTTCCAATTGAAATGAAAAAAACACTAAAGAACAATTAAATCCTCACAAAGTAATAAAGAGAACTGGTAAAAATAACTATGTAAGTAATCATAACGAACAAATCAAACTTTTTAAGATTTTATTTCTATTTGTTTTAAAATGTAAGTTTACAAATCAACAATTTTAATAGTATGTTGATGTGCTTATATAAAAATGTGGTTTCTTTGACAATAATGCACACGAGAATATATAATTCAACAGTTTGTATGTATGATCAAAATTATTTTAATATGAATCTAAAATAGATTGCTTTATATAATATGCACATTTTAACCCCAGGATCAGCAATTAAACATATAGCTCCAAAAACAAAGCAAAATAAAAAAGTAATTAAAAAAATACATAAAATATTGAGAAATAGAGTAATAATAGATAAAATCATAAAACTGTAAAATGTAATTACCAGATTGGTAGGTGTCAATCCTTTTATCAGCAACAATTACATTAAGGATCTAATAAAATGTTAGAGATTTGCAAGATAAATAATAAAAAATAATAAAATGACATAATAAATATGTTTTCTAATAGAGACACATTTTAGATTAAAAAACATTGAAGACACAAAGATTGAAATAGTCATATTTTGCACACCATAACAACATATAGCTGCAGTGTTTATATTAACATAAGACAAAATAAACTTTAAGGTAAAAATCGTTATCATAGAAAAAATCATACATTTTATAATGCTAAATGAATTTAAGTATTATAAATCATAACAACTGTGAAACAAAACATTGCATGCATGTAGAATCACTGAGAAAATTAAAGAAATAGACAACTCAATAATAAGTGGAAAATTTATTGCTTGAATTTAATAGAACAAATATATGAAAGATGAGTAAAGAAAAATTTAACCTTATCTAAAACAAATATACATCTAACAGAATCCTACAGAATATCTATAGAACAATTGTGGAATACAAATTATTTTCAATTATAAGTTGAACATTCTCCAAGATAGAAAAAAAATTTAGGTTATAATATAAGATTCAACACATTTAAAAAGAATTGTACCAAGTGTCAAAACGGAATTAAATAAAAATTCAATAACAAAAGCAATGTGTTATTTGGAGAATTTATAAATATTTGGAAATTAAAAAGCCTATTTTCAAATAATAAATGCATAACAGACAAAACCACAAGGAGTATTAGAAAATGCTTTCAAATCAATGAATATAAAACACTATTAGCTACACTTAGAAGAAGTAGATTAAGTAGTGTTAAGATAGAAATTTATAGCTATAAAAGCCAAAAGCTATTCTTTTAAACAAAAGCAATTTATCTGCTCGATAAGCTACCTTCCCACCTAAGATATTGGGAAAAGAGGAGTAAATTAAATCAGAATGTGCACAAGAAAGGAAATATTAAAAAAAAAACAGAATTTAATGAAATGAGAAGTAATAAAATAGAGAAAATCAGCAAAAACAAAAGTCGGTCGTTTGAAATAATCGACATATTGACAATTCTTTCACTATATGGCTAACAAGAAATAAAAAAGAGAATCCTCTGATTAAATCAGAAATACAAGATGAACCATCAGTTTTAAGCTTTTGTTAAAAATATTATCTTAGTAATATGAACAATGAATTAGATAACAGATTAAATATATTCCTTTCCAGAAAAATACTAACATAAGAATATAGAGAAAATCTAAATAGATCTCTCATAAAAGCCTTTCCACTACCAAGAGTCTGTGGTCTTCACACCTACTCCATGCCCACTAGAATGGCATAAATAAAAAGGCAGTAAAATTTATTATCAAGTGATCTAAAGAAATTAGAACACTCATGCAGCTATTTCACGTCTTACTTTAATATATTCCTAACTCTACGCCTCTTCGACAGAGGGCATACATACAGTGATAGGTCCAAGGACCAAATTTTTGAGCATTTTTAAAAAGATCAAAAATGAATCAAGAATATATTTTTCTGAATGTATTTTTAAAATACAGTAAGAACTTCTTTATAAGGATAACAAGAATGGAAAATATATAAAACAAGGAAAGCAAAGGAAATTAAGTGAAGAATACATTTTAGTGAGAGTAGGATACTTGAATACTAGAGGGAAAAAGACGAAAGAGTAGTGTGTATGATGATAAAAAGTCAAACTGAAAAAGCAAGGAAGACATTAAATAACTGTGGGAAATAAACGGTCAAAAAATCAACAAGAACAGGATGTGAATAGAGACATGGAAAAATTTGGTAATGGTAAGTCTGCTTTTAAAACAAATAGTAAAGCTGTGTTTCCTCTGTGAGCTCATGAAGAAATTGTCCTCAAACTTTTGGGTGCAAATGCTTTCACAGTAGATGGAGTGGAACTAGCAGCTCAGTATATAGAGAATGAGTGCCTGGTCTCTGCTTCAGACCCACACAGCACACCATTCATGTGTGACTGCTGTGCACCCTGTCTCTGAGAAATTCAATGCGTAAGCCTTATTTAAAAATGAAAAGCCATTATAAACTTTTGCAGCCATGCATATGGATAAGCTTTGGTGATAATGTGTTCAAAAAATACACTACATAGTGGATGTAATAGAAACTTTCACACGGTATTGTTTCCACCATGCATAATTCACAGAGTAGAAATTAGAAGAAAGCAGGCAGAATTTGACTTCAATTTTTTGTTTTAGATTTTTTTTCTGAGTTTAATTTATTCTTTTAGGGGAGGAAGTACTTCTCTTATGCTCTATTGATATTGTTTTGCAGTGAGATTTAAGTGTCATCCAGGTTTTCTTACTCAATCTAAAATCATACTTTATATGATAATTTTATCCTTCATTGTTTGTGGTATAATTTGTTTTTAATCATCATATTTTAGAGAATTCCATTCAGGATTCAAGAACCATTATCCTTTGGTTATTCTGCAATATAATAAAGCATATTTGCAACACAATATTTTTCTCAAAGCCATGGATAATATCATCATATGTATTTTCAAAGTCTCCTAGAATTTCTACGTGTAACTGAATTAAATATAGTTTAATTAAATTAAGTAAATTAAATTACTCATTACCAGTAATAACCTCAAGCTTTAGAATGCATTTGAATTGGAAAAAAATCGAATACCTGGCTTAACAGTTCTAGTGTGGTGTGAAATTAATTTGCATTATACATATCTTAATTCTTTTCAGTAAATGCTCAGATGGAGAACAAAATGAAAGGGATAAGAGATTCTGAAAACAAAGTTTGCTAATTAAAAGGGCATTAATTGGAAAAATGTTAAATTATATAATAACATTAAATAATGAATGATGACATATATAAAACTATTTTTCTCAAGGTCTTATCATGTCACTGTAGCCCAATATAAACACTAGGATTATTGTTGCTAATCCTAATTATTTTAGTCTGAAGTGCCTGATTCAGGGAATTGATTCAATGGGGAGGCATAGGGGAGAAATTACAAGTAATGAAGCCAGAAATATAACTTTATTATCTGATAAACTGTAGCTGATACTTTTACTAACGCAAATTTCATATACCAAGATGATTTTATCTTGATATTTTGGCAAGTAAAAAAGTTGGCAGTGCTAATAGCATCCACTACTAACTTCTTAGGAAATGTTAAGATTTCTTCCTAGAAAAAAATGTATGTACACACAGCTTGCAAAAAACATAAATAGGTCTCCTAACTTAATTATATGCATGTAGATAATATTATACTGTTAGATAATAGACACAAAATTTCCCCCTGACACTGGCAGCAAACAATTTCTAAAGATGGAATCTTTACCAATCTGTCTTACTACTATCAATTTGATCATAATTGATCGAAAAAATTCTGTAGATGATATCCAAATATTATAAAATAAAAAGTATTAGAAAAAGAAAATGAACTTAAAATGGTACCTGCAGAAAACTTCACAGACCTTATTTCAGGAAAACAAGGCATTTAAATATTTGGATAAAAGGTTTCATTGTGGAAAGTGATCAGTTAAGGGATTATTTAAGAAGTGACAAATTGATATTTCTTAATAAAACAGTAAGAAATTAATACACAATCTGCAGCTATAAACTTCCATGAAAGGATGTTTCTTAGAACAAATGTGAATCAGAACATTTGGAAATACTTAACAGTCAATTTTTTTAGTTAAGTATCACTCAGTAAATATAATGTACCTTTCAAGATTACCCTTGGAAGTATTAAACATATATTTATAATATTGTAAACCATGGGAATGTAACATTGAGAGAAATTCATGTTTGATTAATTATCTACATTTTTCCTATTGCTATAAGTATAAAGAAGTGATCTGAAATTTGCATAAATATAACCAAGTATTGCATTTGGCAATGAATACATGAGAGGAGAAATATGGAGCATCACTGCCTGTTTAGGTCAGGTCTTTAAGGATCTAACTTTTACAATTATATTTCATTCAAAACTACGGATTAAGTATTCTAGAATTTTAAAAGAGTACTTTATATTCATGACAGTAAATGTTAGAGATATGCAACAAATATTATATTGCCTAAACTAATTTGCTTATGTAAATATAACTTCAAATCATTTTATGTTTGCATAATTTGTCTTAAACCTATAAGGTGCTAATCAGCTTTATTTTAATAATGTTGTACACCAGTTATTTTATTTCCGTTGCCTTATATTACCAAAGAAAAAATCTCATTTTAGTATGGCACAGAGAGTTAACAGAAATTATTCAGACATCTAAAGAGAAGTATATGCTTAATATATAAATCAATATAATAGTGATATAGTAAACTGGTTTAAAAAAGGGAAAAGGTTAAATTCAGTAAAGTTCTGTCATTAAACAAATATTAATTAAAAAACTATAATTTGCACATTTCCAAGCTCATCTCAGGAAAGAACATGAATATTATGTTTTAATTTATATTTTCATTTTTTTTAACATCATTCCACTTTCTCAATGATCTTAGTATCTACCGAGTGGTTAAAAGGGTCTGAATCAGTAGGTTGTATCTCTAATTGGGTAATGAAGTATCTGTATAAAAATTGGTCTTGCCTGTATGTGTGTGGAGATTCTCTTTGTGTTTTTATTACTTTCATATGAAACTAAAATTAGTAGAAAACTGTAGCTTCAATAGTGTAACCATGCTATTATTAACTGAATGAATATATGTGGCTCCATTCCTCAAGGGATCATTGCTGTCATCCCTTTGGAAAAATATTTGTGATGAAAATTTCAACACTAAGCTCTATTGTAGACATTTTTTTTTTTTAACTTAGTAACCAGAATATCATTGATGAGAGTAAGACAATACTAAGGTGGTTGTATATACCATTGACCTTTGCTGTGATGACAATTTATTAATAAGCCCATTATTTAAGAACTGTATGGTGGAGGAAGATACAGGCTGACTTTTAAAGATAATGATAGTTTTTTCCATCTGATTATTGCAAGCTGTCTCTGTGATAGCTTTCTACTGGTGAATGTTTGCATGAAACATGAATACAATAAATATGATCTCTTGCAAAAAACTATGTATGTATTTTCAACCCAGATCTCCAGTTTTTCAATTATGCTACTTCAAGTAGCATATTATTAAAACTATTAACAGCTACTCACAAGAAGGGTAGATACATCTCGTTAATAATTTCTCCTCCCAGCAAAGTGCACAGCTTTTCTATCACTGGGACAGAAAAGCTTTATGAATTAAGTCATAATCATATTAATGATATGAAAATATAATGTGGAACTATCTGAAAACAGCTGCAAATATTGTCCATCTATTCACTGAACATTTGTCCATGTGACCAAAGATGGTAAGGTATGAAAGCAGGAGCGGTATTAGTGAAATTTGAGCCTTATCTCATGAAAATTATTTCTTCATCTAGAATTCATTCTAAAACTATCTTGATTACTCTCACAAAATAGTTACATACATTTTACATGCTAAAATATATGACTCATCCATTCAGCAATGTACAGAGCATTTCAGTATGCATAGCACCTTGATGTTTATTGTTGAAAGATTGTCTGTTAGGCACTCATCAAAAAGGAAAGAGCTATATGGTATGAGGACACTCTAAGGGTTTGTGCATTAATTTTCCCATTGGGTAATGTTATTCCTGTTAGTATCTATGTCTATGAATAATAACATTTCAAGCACCATTGAATCTGCAGAGTCACAGCTGATAGACTTTTGTAGCAGTAGAGACTTCCAGTTCTCCATGCAGGTTGTTCATGAACTAAAGCAATACAATCTGATGTGTGGAACAAGTTGATCCAGAATCAAAAAAGTTCCAACATGTATCATTTCCCCCTTTATTTTTGTAATCTTTAGAGAGTGCAAGTTTTTATATATTCTCTTTAACTACCATGTATATTTCTGTATGATACAGCCCACCAGACTGCTATAAACTTTACTGAGATGATAGACTCTTAAACTTTGGGAGTCACATTGACAGGGTATCTTTTTCTTGCAGAGGAAGTCATGAATTAGACTCAGTTCAGTAACTCATGAATGAGAACTTGAGTAATGGAAAGATAAGCAAGGTATAAAAGGACTATATTAATTGAGAATCAGGAAGCTAACATAGCTATACTAGAAAAAATACAAATCATAGAAACAACATTTTCAAGATAATTAGAACGTATCACACAAAGCACTGTTAGAGACATTGATTTGCTCTTGTAAAGAAACTCAATGAGAAATTTAGTTGCAACTGGAAGAAGTTTCTGAAAATCCACTTTAATTCAAGATCATTTTTTCTTTTGCATAGACCCAAATGTTCATTTTCTCTAAGTTTTTAGGATATGTGAGTTAAATAAAGCCTTTCTAAAAGTGGCAGACATGATCCCAATGACATTTCCAGCCTGAGAGATGAACTGGTTGTGTTGCAAACAGGTTCTACTATAAATAGCATTCTCATTAAAATATTACTGTATATTGTATTATAGTTTACAGGTAAGTTACAATATTTCCATTCTATAAAGTACTTTTATAAGAAAAAGTTCCAATAGTTAAATGTTTTAGAGGTATTACCCTTGTTAATTTTGCATTTCTTATTATGTTTCTATTATGTGGGACATTATACATGCAAGTGAATTATATATAAGTAAAGTACTAAGGAATTTTTGAATAATGTATTATAATTCTTTGCAATAAATGTGTTGCAATTACACATTTTGCATTTACATACAAGTATAAGAATAAAATTTAAAAGATATGTAGTTGTGTGTAACATCACATATTTCCAGACAAAATGAAGAGTTTTTGGTAAGTTAGAAACAGATATTTAATATATCAAAACATCCTGTCATTGGGTTTCTGTCTCTGCATGTAAGTAGCTTAGACATTACCATTCTTTTCTAAAAAAAAAAAAAAAACAGATGAAAACCTAAAAGAAGAATGAAGAATCAACAAATTTTTCTGAATTCATAAAAAAGGGGAGAACAGAGGTAAAATGATTACCGCAAATTGTAAAAAGAGGAAAACACACATAGAAAGTTTTGTCTTACCTGAGCAGATTCACATTTGGAACCCTACCCACCAGAAACTTGTGCCTGAGAGGAATACTTGAGCTGTAGTTGAAAAGTTACTGAATGCTCAATGAAACATGATGAATGTTGAAAACGCTGACAAGTTACAAGTGATCCCCACATTTATGAGATTTCATTCTGAACTCTCAAGAGTTTCCAAAACTGCCCATATTTCACCACACCATATTACTAAAACCTACTTAGAGCAGTTTCTTTTACAGAATACATCACATGTCCAGCTCTTCAAAAACAACAACAAAAACAAAACAAAGCTCATAAGACATGCAAAAAAGAAAAATAAATAGAAGAAATAGACAGAGCAGATTCACTGGAATTATCAGAGCAGGAATTTAAGCATATTTATGATTAATGTGCTAAGGGCTTTAATGGATGGAATAACATATTGGCAAGGTAACCAGAGAGATGGAAATTCTATGAAAGAAGCAAACAGAATTGCTAGAGATCAAAAACACTGCAACAGAATGAAGAATGCCTTTGTTAGATTCTTTAGTAGACTGGACACATTTGAGCAAAGAATCTTTCAGCTACAGGATTTATCAATGGAATCCTCAAAAAAAAAAAAAAAGAAATGACTGAAAAAATCTACGAACTGTAGAACAGTAACAAAAGGTGCAACACGTGTAACGGAAATAACAGATGAAGAAAAAGAGAAAGGGAAAGAAGAAATATTTTAAATAGTATTTAAAATAATAGAGAACTTCTCTATTATAATGTCAGATACCAAACTACCATTTCAGTAACCTCAGAGAATACTAAATAGGATAAATACTAAAAAATACATACATTCTTATGTACAAACATATATATACATAAATTGAATCATATTCTTTTCAAACAAAAGAAAATGAAAGATAAAGAAAAATCTTGAAAGAAAGAAAAAAAAGTCTTGAAAGAAGCCGAGCAGAAACATCACATATAGAGAGGAACAGTTTTCATAGGACTTATCATCAGTGACTACTTAAATAGTGAGTATATATATATATATATATATATGTATATATATATATATGTAATGTTGAGATATTAGAAAGCAGCAGCAACAACCTAAATTATTGCAAACTTGTGAAAATGTATTTCAGAATTGAAGAAGGAAAAGTGACATTTATTTTAGCATTTTTTAATTAGATACCAAAAGCAAAAACAACAAAAGCAAAAATAAATAGATGAGTCTGTATTGTACTGAAAGGCTTCTGCACAGCAGGTGTATATATGACATATGCATAATTACCATATTATCCATCAATTTACTTCCGGATCTATGTCCAAATGAAATGAAATCTCTGTTTCAAATTTCAAATGGTTATCTGACCTCTATGTTTATTGCAGCAGTGCATTATTTCCAGTAAACGAGATAAAAACAATCTTTGTCTATTCATAAATGAGTGGATAAAGAACATTGTATATACATATATATATAATTATTTGCAATAATATGGATGAATTTAGAGGACATAGAGCTAAGTGAATTACATTGAACAAAGAAAGACAAATGCAACAAGTCCTTGAATATTGTAATTTGATTCAACATTGTCTAATTATAATATTGTTGAGGGAAAAAGTGGCTTCCTGACTGGAGGCACTGTGTGGAATTTGCACATTCTTCAGGTGCTCTGACTTCCTTCCATGTCCCAAAGATCTTGCCCTTAGGTTAATTAGTGGGTAAAACTGCTTCAGTTTGAGTGTGTATGTGTAATGGAGTTCACCCTATGATGAAAGGGTGTCCTGTCCAAGATTGTTGCCATCTTGTGCACTGAGCTCCAGGACAGATGCTGGTCACCTGTGACCCTAAACTGAAATAAGTAGCTAGGAAATAAATAAATAAATGAATGAATGCAAACAGTTGCTTATTATTGGAAGCATTTTGTGTCTTTATTAAAAGTTTGGTGCCATTTTTGTGACAGGAAATATGATATAGAAACAGCTTATATTTATATCAGTTAATCTACATTTATCTTGATAACCATTTCATTTAAAATCACAGTTTCTAAGAGTCTATAAATAATGTCCATTGGGAGCCTGTTGTACTCCATGTTCTCACTTATTAGTGGAATAAGAAACAAACAAGAAACAAAACAGAGACATATTGATGGTTTGGTAGTTGCCAGAGATGGAAGATGAGGAAAGATGAGTAAAATAGGCAAAGGGAAAAACTTCTAGTTATAAGATAAATTCTGAGGATATAATTATAGTATCAGTATGGTGGCATAATTAATAATACTGAATTGCCTATTTAAAATTTCTGAGTATAAATCATGAAATTTGTAATTATAAGAAAAAATGTGTAACTGTGATGTGACTACATTTATTGTTGCAAGCATTGTTATAGGTGTATCTATCTATATGTATGTAATCATTATGTGTACATCTTAAATAAATACATGCTGTATGTCAGTTATAATTCCATAAATTGGAAAAATCTTTAAATACAATGAAATTGAACTATATGTGAAGAAAGCAAAAACTGAGGAGTTAATTTGTTGTCAGTAGTTATGAAAGAAATGTTAAAAGAAACCCATAAGCATATGACTATGAAAGAAAAGGAAACAAGGAAGGAATATGTGAGCACGAAACAATAATTTCCATTTCTGTATTCTTAATTTATCTATTAATCATTTGTCAAAATAATAATAGCAAGAATGTATTTGACATGTTTGAATATATAGATGTGTCATATATAGGTATAGATATATGTGCTCATGTATCATTATATATAAGTTAAATGAATGGCAATGATATAAAAGATAGGTAGGAGGAATTACATCCATTTTGTGATACCAAACCAGTATGAGTGATACTACCTATGAAGTATTATAGTGTACTTAAATGTAGACATGGACAGACAATAAATGTGTATTATACATTTTTACAGTAATTAATGAATTGGATGAATGAATAAAGAAGATGTGGTACATATATATAATGGAACATTACACAGCTCTTAGAAGAGCTGAAAACCGGTCATTTTAATCAACTTGGATGTATCTCAAGGGGAGCATGCTGAGTGAAACAAGTCAAAAGAAAAGATAGATACCAGATGACCTCATTTATAGGTAGAATGTGAATAGACAAAACAAAGGAACAGATGAAAAATAACAACCTTGAAACATTTGCAACAAAAATGAGGTTACCAAAAGAGAATGAGGTGGGTGGGGGCAAATGGTGGTGGAGCCCACAGAACAGTAGGGAAGAATACTTGGTGATTTGGTGGAGGGCATGTTGTGTTGAAATATATCTAAGAAATGGGGAATCTATGCATAGGAAATTACTTAATGTGTAGAATAATTACTGCAATAAAAATAAATTAAAAAAAGAAAGAAAAGGGAAACCAAATATTCTTTAAAACTTCAGTGCATCAGAGATGAGAATAAGAAATGAACAGTGTACAGAGACTTTGCAAAAATTCCCAGAGAGCAAATAGAATTATAACAATAGTTACACATCAATATTTAATCAAAATGCTATAGATTGATCTTACCACTAAAATGTGCAGAGTAGCTGGATGGATTTTAATAAACAAAGACCAATAATCTGCTATATAGAGGAAACCCATCTATGTTCTGAATATAAACATAGCCTCAAAGTCAAACACTGAGAGACAATCCTACAATCAAAGGTATCCTAAAGAAAATCAGAATCATATTTATATCAGGTAAATAAACTTCAACTAAAGAAGACAGTAAAAGACAGGGCCATTTTTCAGGGAAATGTGCATATAATGCTGAAGTTTATAAAGAACAATACAAATCATGACTAGCCAAAGTTATCCTAAAAGTAAAAACAGAGCATTGGAGGAATCAAACTTCCTGATTTTATACTACAGAGCAATCACCAAAACAGTATGGTTATGAAACAAAAATAGATACACTGATCAGCGGAATCAAAGAGTCCAGAAATAAACTAAACTTGTATGGACAGTTAATCTACGACAAAGGTGCCAATAATATATGATGGGCAAAGAATGCTCAGTCACCAAATGGTGTTTGGGAAACTAGAAAGACCTCTGAAAAATAAAGAAAATAGACACTTATTAATACCATAAGTCAAAGTGAACTCAAATGAATCAAAGACCTAGACATTAGACCTGAAATCATAAAATACTTAGAAGAAAATGTGGGAAAAACACTCCATGACCTATTCCTCAAAGATGTCTCTGGAAAAATAACAATAACAAAAGAAACTAAAGTAGACATAAGATATTGGAATTATGTCAAATTGAAAATCTTCTGTATAACAATATTAATCACCAATAAAAAAGAAAACCCACAGAATTGAAGACGATAACCACACAACACACATCAGATAAGAGCTTAACTTCCAAAATATACAAATAGTTCATACTCCTCAATAAAATAGCAAATGACCAACAAAGAAAATGAGCAAAATTACTGAATAGACACATATCTAAAGAAGACACACAGGTGGCCTACAGACATCTGAAAAAAATTTCTGCATCACTCATCTGAAAGATGCAAATTAAAACTGCAATGATATACCACCTCACACAAATGAGAATGGCTATATTAAAAAGACTGCAAATAGCAGTTGTTGGAGGGAGGGATCATGGATAAAAATGAAAGCTACTAAACTGTTGATGGGAATGTAAATTGTTCAGCCTTTTTGGAAGACATTACGGAGATACCTCAATTAAATAAAGATGAATCTGCCATTCAGTTCAACAATACCATCCTTGAACATTTACCTTAGAGGATACAAAATCTCTAATCAAAAAAAAAAAAAAAAGAAAAGAAAAGAAAAAAGAAAAAGCTAAACATCTGTACAGATGTTCATAGCAGCATTTTTCACAATTGCCAAGACATGGAAACAACCTAAATCCCCATCAATAGATTACTGGATAAAGACGCATATATATATATATATGTATATACTTCATGGAATTCTATGCTGCTGTTAAAAAAAGATAAAATTGTATCTTTTGCAACAATTTGGATGGAACTAGAGAGAATCATACTAAGTGAAATAAGCTTGAAAGAAAAAGAGAAATGCAGAATGGTTTTAGTCACATGTGAAGTATAATGAAATGAAACAAATGATCAGCAAATTTCAACAAGAGCAAAGGGCACAGGACTTGGGGTACAGATGGTGGGCAAAGAAGAAAAATGGCGTTAAAGGACACTGAAATTCTGGTGGTGCATGTGATGGGAAGAAGAACACAGGGGTGGACATTATATAATAATTTGAGTCAATTCAGCAAGGAGATAACATTTAAACATTTATTAATATATACGCACCAAAGAAGGGAGCATCAAAATACACAAAACAGTTATTAATAGAACTAATGAGAGACATTGGCAACAACACAGTGATATTTGGAGAATTCAAAATCCCACCTGCAACAATGAACACATCAGTCAGGTAGAAAATTAACAAGGAAGCAACAGCCTTATATGACACACTAGAATAGGTGGGTTTTACACATATTTGTGACTCTCCCTAACAGCAGTGAAATTCACTTTTTTATTTCAAGTGCTTATGGATTATTCTCACAATAGACTATGTTGGGAAAAATAATTCGTGTGAACAAAATCATTAAGATTGAAATAATATCAGGTATCTTCTCTGTCACAATGGTGTAAGTCTAGAAATACACCATAAAAAGTAAGCTGAAAAATCACAAAAAAAATGTGGAGTCTAAACATCATGTTTCAGAATAACTACTGGGTGAAAGTGAAAATCAAAGAAAAATTTTAAAACATACTTGGAGACTAATAAAAATGAAGATATGACCTATCAGAATTTACGGGATTTAGCCAAAGCGATATCAAGAAAGGAGTTTATAGCAAGTCAATCCTACATACAGAAATAAGAAAAATTGCAAATAAATAATCTAACCCTACACCTAAAACAACTAAAAATGAAAAGCAATTGATATCAAAATCAGCAGAAGAAAGGGAAAAAGTGATTGGAAATAAATAAAATGAAAGTAAGTTAAACAGACAATCCAGAAGGTCAATGAAAGCAAAAACTGAGTCATTTAAAAGATAAATAAAATTGAGAGACCTTTAACTAGACTAAAAATACGAGAGAGAACTCTAATAGCTATAATCAGAAATGAAAAGGGAGAAGTTGCAACAAATACCTACTACAAGTATCACGAAGACTACAATTACCATCCATAGCCAATAATTTGGGAAATTTTGAAAACATGGACAAATTATTTGAACCACATAGCCTGCCGAGACCGAATTAGAAAGAAACAGAAAACTTAAACAGACCTATCACTAGGAAATAAATTAAATAATTAATCAGAAGTCTTCCCCCCAAAATATGTCTAGCATCAGATGGCTTTACAAATGAGTTTCACCAAATTTTAGAAAAAGGATCAGTACCTATATCTCAAACTCTTCCATAAAACTGATGTGCTAGGCAGTTTCTATAAAGCCAATATTACAATGATACCAAAAGAAGACATGGGCATCACAACAGAAGGAAATATAGACCAATAGCTCTGATAAACATAGAGGGAAAAGTCCTAAAAAATCAGAACACTGAATTCAACAATGCATTAAAGAAATCATTTATTAGGACCACATGGAATTTATTCTGGAGATGCAAGTTTGGTTCAATTATTTATGCCTTTCTAATTAATGTAATATACTATATCAACAAAGGAAGGAAAATGTTATATAATAATATTAATAGATGCATAGAAAGCATTTGACAAGATTGAACTACTTTTTATGATAAAAAATATCCATAAAATAGAGACAGGAGAAACATACCACAAAACAATAAAGGACATACCTTATAAACTCGTGGCCAGCATTATAATCAATGAAAAAAAATAGCAAAGTATTTCCTCTAAGATCTGGAACAATACAGGCATGTCTACTGCCACCACTGTTGTTAAAAATCCTATTAGAAACTATAATCAGAGCAATTAGACAAGAAGAAATAAAATGAACCCAAATTTGAAAAACAGAATCTATCACCATTTACAAATGACATAATATATATATATATAAAATCTATCAGCTCCAACAAAAATTCTTAGACTTAACCAGAGCACAAAAAGTGGCTAGCTACAAAATCAATACATAAAACTCTACTGCATTTTTATATGCAAACAATGTGATAGACGAAAAAGATATTAAGAATTCCAGTTATGTGGAAACAAGCTACACCCAGGTGACTCAGTGTTTGAGGATCTGGGTTTGTGAACTAGAGTTTGGAGAAAAAGCAATAAGAACAAATAAAATTAAATACCCTGCATAAACATAACAAATTGTGTGATAGACCTGTACAATGAAAGCTACCAGACACTATTCAAAGAAATGGAAATTAATACAAAGATACAAAAATATGGTATGTGTTCCTGGACAGGAAGAATTAAAATGTTTAAATGATCACCTTACCTAAAGCAATTTACAGTTTCAGTGGAATTCCAATGAAAACTGCATTTAGCATTTTTCAAGGCAGCAAAAAGAAAATAAACTTTATATGAAATCACTAAAGAACCTGCAGAGTCAAAGCAAGCATAAGAAAAAAGAACAAAGGTCAAGGTATTATATTCCAGGATCTTGAACTATTCTAAGCAATAGTAAGAAACAGTATGGTACTGAAATTAAGGCATATACACAGATCAGTGGTATAAAACTGAGTTGCCAGAAATAAACTAACAAGTATATGATTAGTGACTTTACAGCAAAGGAGTCAAGAGCATATAATAGAGGGAGAAAAATATTTTCAGCAAATTTTTTTGGAAAAACTGAAGAACCACACACAAAGGAATGGCATTAAATTACTCTCTAACAGCCTACACAAACTACAATTCAAAATAGATTAGCAAGTTAGATATATAACCTGAAACCTAAAAATACATAGAAGAAAAGACAAAACAATCATGACATTAGCCTTAGGGAAGTCTTTGGGAAATTTATTTTAGAGATACAAAAACAAAAATAAACAAATGGAAGTGCAGACAACTAAAATCCTTCTGTATAGTAAACATAAAAATCATCAAAATGAAAAGAAATCCTATTGAATAGAAGGTATTTTTACTTCATCTTTCAAGGGACCCATATTCAGAATAGAGAACTTACAAAACTCAACCACAGAAAAGCAATCCAATCAAAAGTTGGGCAAAAACCTAGTAGATACTTCTCCAAATAAAACATACAGATGGTAGACAGACACATGAAAAACTGTTGCTTTCTCTATTAGGGAACTGTAAATCTCTATTAGGGAAATGCAAATAAAAATTATGATATGTTGCTTCAAAACTATAAGAATGACTAATGTCTAAAGGACAAGACAAGTCTTGGTGAGAATGTGTAAATAAATGAACACTTTTACACTGTAAATTGGTGCTATTGTTATGGAAAGCAATATGCAATTTCTTATAAAATTGAGAATGGAAATTCCATATGATTCTGTTATTCCCTTCTGAGCATTTATCCAATAATATTAATTTAAAAAGCTGTATGTGCTCCTGCTTATTGCAATATCATTTATAATAGACAACAGCTGGACTATTAGCTAATAAAAATAGATATATATGTATATATGTATATGTACATATATATATATATATGTGTACATGCATACAATGAAATACTACACAGCACTAAAATGATGAAATTCTGCCACTAGTGAAAATATGTATGGTTCCAAAAGACTTATGCTTTGTGAAATACATCAAAATGAATAACAAATATTGAATGAAATAAATATAGATATAGAGAGAAACAAAGCAAACCAACAGATAAAAAACAAATAAAACCAACTCTTGCACATTAACAACAGCACTAAGATCACCAGAGGAAAGGGGTTGGGAGTAGGAGTAAAGGATATGGGGCTCAATGGACAGTGGTGGAGGATTATTAGAAATTTGGTGATGGAAATTGTGCATTACCAACCTACACAATTAAACTTGTATTATTTTGTAAATCAAAGTTATCTCCATAAAAAAGAAATAAGATAAAAAAATAAGGATTATATGATAAATTAATGAAGTGATATTTAAGAAACAATGGAGAAAAATACATAGCCAATCTGGGTTTATTTAATGGTTCAGCAAGAATGACACAATTTTAGCCACATTGACTAGCAAAAAGAGAGACCACCCAAATTACTATATGCATTTCAGATTAGATAAAGCATTATGTTTCTAAATAAATAAATAGACAAATAAATAGAACTTACTTTGACTATGAAGTTTTAACCTTTTAAGCTAAAAACTTGTTATATATGTGAAACATAAAATTATAATATGAATTGATTATATATGTATATTATATATGCCATTTATAAAATAAATATTTGATTTATTTTTACTTTTATTTATTGATGGATTATGAAATACTATATAATATTTGTTATAATAAACTAAAATGTAGCAATTATAAAACATTTTTAAAAGACATATTTAAAATGTCTTTGTTAAGGAATGATGCACTAGTTGAACGCCATATCAAGGAGAAACTAAAAGGAACAAAAAAGGGAAACAAAACAGAAAATATCCACTCTGTCAAACCTTCTATGTATGAATATTTGTTTGATTTTTTGAGATGGGAAATCTATTTCTGAATCTTGAGTTTAGTTGTTTTTTGGTTGTTATACGAATTTTACTAAAATAAAATTAAAGTGACTTTTTTTAGAAACATTATATATATACATAGATACAAAATATATTTGATATGTATATGTACGGCTTTGTTTTTTCCCTCTACCTCAGGACTTGAACTTGGATCTCAGGCTTTATGTAGTCTGCACCTTAGCCACTTCAGCTGCTTGAGTCATAGGATGTACCAGCAATGCTATAATTTAGTTTGAAGTCTCTGAGTCTTCTAGCCTTAATCTCATTTATTAAGAATATGCTTCTTTTTCTTTATTTCTGACAATGACTTTTATAATCTAAATAACTGTATCTGGTAATAAACTAATTTTATCAGTAATATTTTATAATGAGTAAACTAGGAGCTGTTCATTAACTATAGAAGACATTTTAATTTACATACTAACTAGCTTATTTTGAGTATACTCTATAAACTCATGGTATATAGAATATAATGTTATTTATGACTTGTTTTTGATTATAAGAGAATAACAATGTTAAAATGCAGAACCTATTTCTTTTCATCATTATAGAGTTTTGTCTTCAATCAACAAATCGAAAGCAATGAAAACCTCTGTTGAGTAGTTCTTCAACCTGCCTTATAGTGTTTTTGAAATTTATTTTTCTAGTAAAATAATACTTTTGTCTAAATTAACTCTTCAGATTTATATAATTTATTTAACTGCAAATCATGTTCATCCTATTCTTTTCAAGATTTTCCATTTTTTTCAAAGTACAAAGATACCTAAGAATAGTAATAGTAGCCATTGTTTTTTGACTTACTTTTGTACTGTAGTGTTTTTTTATATGATATATATGGAAATGTACTGAAGCTCAAATTCATGAAATAATAATTTACAGATTAGCAATGAAGTTTACAAATGATTGTTAATATCTATTTGGAGAACATATTCATTTTAGAAAATGATAAGAATCTCGGGAACACCACATTAGCACACACGCCATCCTACTGTGCTGGAAGTTGACAAGAATTCTCTGCCTTCTAGGAACTCAAGTCATTGAATTGTTATTAAAATATTTCTTTCGTCCTTCCATTTATGTATACTTTTCTTCTTCTGTATGCCCTTAAAAGGGTATTTAATTTGTACTTCTTCTGTATACCCTTAAAAAGGTATTTAATTTGTACTTTTTAACTTGGCATATGGTAAATATTTTTGCTAGTTTATATTGAAAGATTTGGAGCATGGAGAATTAACCAGTTTTTCAGGTTGTATAAGAATTGGAGAAAACTAGGATTCAGGAATGACTCTCAGAATAACACATCAGAACTTGCCCTTAAGTGAGTTGCTCTAACACAATTAGAAGAATCAGGAGCTTACCGTATGTGCAATTTGCTAGTTTGCAAATCGCATTACCCCTGCTGTTATTTGGGAATCAGGAAAACTGTACCCAGGAATACACTGGAATGCCCATGATGTGATAAAATTTACTAGCACAAGTTTCACTTAAAGCTTAGGATATTCTTAATTCCACATCCTACCAAATTTTTTTTTTTTTTTTTTTTTTTGGCCTAATGGAAGCGAAACCACAGTCTAAATCAAGATTCAAAGAAATCTGGGGATGTGATTTTTTGATATCTGACCTACAACAATAACATTTTACTGTTAATTTCTTCCATTGCTATTAGTGGCCTCTACTTCATCTAAAAGATTGTTAGAAATGATGAACCCCAATTTCTGCCACAAACCTACTGAGTTATGAGATACAGTCTGCATTTTAACAAGATTCCCAGTAAATTCTTAAACATGTTGAAGTTGAGAAAGATTATTCTATAAATGGGTTGGAAAGGATAGAATCAGTCATATCTAGCATACATTCCTTAAGATCACAAATATCATGCATATGAAAAGTTTGAAAATGATTTTTATTAACACCTTAAAATTAAAGGTGTTAAGATATGATTTTAAATTTCTAATTGTCAGTACAATTTTGTAGATCAGGACTCTATATTATAATACCTCATAGTAAACACCTAATATAAACTGGCTCAGACAAAAAGATACAGGGTATTCAGTGTGGCTTCAAATACAAAAGTATATTTGTTTTCAAATGACATCGTTAGAAATCTTTTTGTGCTTTAGTTTTACTTTTCTGTTATGCTTTTATTCTTAGTTGTCTGTAATTGATAATCAAATAGTCACTAGAAACTCCGACTTGATCATTCTAGTGGAAAAGATTTTTTATTGTGAAGTCTGTAGTGAAATATGTACTGCCAATGCTATTTGCATTTGGTGGACTGATTTTAAGCCACCTTCCCTTCCCTGAAATAAACTTTTTAGCCAGGTAGATGTGAATTTCATTCCTACTTACAGCCAATTATTGTCAACAGCATCTGTAAAGAATTTCTGATCAAGAAGAAAAGGTGGTTCTACAAAGGGAAATCTAGCTGCTAGTATCAGAAGATGATTTGCTGAAATGTGAAATTTATTCAAGATTCACTGTATCATTAATAATGATTTGTTAAGACTATTTACATTTCTTATGTTTTTATCTCTTGAAAAATCAATTGGTTTAGGTTGAATTGTGTATTTTATCACTGGATAATTTTGCATATATGTAAATTCATGCTTCAATGTCGGACTGTTTTCAAAGTTCAGTTTTATATTCACAAATAATTTACAATTAAGTTACCTTTTTTCATTAAAAATGATACACATATGATCAATTTCAGGCAGTCAATATTGACCAAAGTGATAAAATAGATCTTTCAATACATTGTTATCCTCAACTATCTAGGAAAAGAATGTGGTCATGCCTATTTTTAGTTGTAGCAAAATATTCAAAATATCTCTGTACCCCTTAAGTCTGAGTAATGAAAATGCCGTACCCACTTTCGCTTTCCCTAGTAGTTAACTAATTTAAACATCATTTGACTCTCTCTTCAAATGAAAGCCATTAAGTTTCTTACTCAAGGGGAATTCCAAAAAACGTAAGTTGAAGAAAATATTGTAAATCTTTACTCTAACCCACAAAAATGCCTAACATTGCAAAATATACTTTGCCCATTTTTAAAATATCCTCTACTGAATATTTTCAGTGATAGTGCTTATTAAAACTGTATTAAGCCACTGTTAAGTTGATTCAGCTCCTTAATGACATAGAGAAGTTTATGTCTATCATCTACTATATCCTGTGAAAATAAGATTTAGCTAACTTTAAGGAATTTTCAAGACTCATTTTGTGTAAAGAAAGCTAATATGGAGCTTCAGTAAATTCAGTATTGAAAAGATTCATTGATCTTCCTGAAATGTATTATTAGCATGAGTAAAATAATATAAATCAAAGACATTTTCAGAAAATGATTTATTGAATAATGCTTTGTATTGAATAATCATTTCAATACAAATTTCTGTCTAAAATGTCTGCAATTTTAATCAGAGAAATTGTCAAGCAGTGGCTTAAATCCTGACACTTTGGTAACTTTTTGTGAAAAATTTCATGGTTCAAAATAGGTTAAATCAACCAGAAAAGGATAATATTTAAGAGTTTGTGAGGAAATTTTTTAATTAAAAATATCTCTTGAGATGTATTTATTGACAATGTTTCTCCCTTTTAGTAATGAAGCAAGTATTGCTTTTGCGATAATACTAATTGTGCTCTGTCACTGATGGTTTAGATTTGTAACAGCAATCCTTGTAAAATTTTTTGATGCTACTAATTATTGCTGCTGCCCAAAGATGTTGCCCTAGAAATACTTTACCTGGGAGGCCATTTATTACCTAGGCTTAAGTTGACATGACAGAAGAGTAAAAATTGGTGGTGTCATTTTGATATGGCAGATAGGTTGTATTTAGTGACCAAGGGCTACTCAGAGAAAGAAAACTTGAAATTAGTGTTGCTCTGCTCTTAGGGCATGTATGATGTAAAGTGCCTATCATACTGTCATTAACAAAGTTCACAGAATTATTAGATATTTTTCTCTGGCACCCCTTTAAATACAATTGTCTTTGTTTATTTTAAAACTAATGGAATGTGTTTTCTGACATTGAGGTATCGCTTTCCACCCAACATTTTACTGTCTTCTGGAATCATTCCCCTAAAAGCTCAAGAGAAATTACTTGTCTTGAATTATGTCTTCTTAGAGCTACTATTAATCATTAAAAGTCATATATCCCCAAGTTCTAGAATATATACCTTTTAATCTGAAGTCTTCCTTAATGTTGCACTTGCTTTCATATTCGAAATCCATAAATTTTTGATACTTTGCCATAATTCTATTGGCTAATTATTGACAAAAATCATGAATATACAACCGTATGAATTTCTAGTTCTTCATGTCAAGTACAGAATTTTTCCACAAAGTCATAGTTAAAATAATTAGGAAATGTGTGTAATGTTTCCATTATTCTATTGTATGACTCAAGGAAATGACTATAAGAAGGAAGTTCCATATGTAAGGCAAAGATAAATATTACATGATTTCACTAACATATGAATCTAAAACCAAAAATAAGTAAATTTATAGATACTGAGAACAGATTGGTAGTTGGGAGAGGAGGTAGATGATAAAGGGTGAATTAAATATTTGAACTGTCAAAATACACAAGCTTGGAGTTTTAAAATAAGTAATAGGAATACAATGTACAACATGGTGACTATATCTAATAATAATGAATATTTCAAGCTGCTGAGAGATAAATCTTAAAATTTCTCATCATGGGTGTGCCCTAGTGGTCTAGTAATTTAATACACCCCAGGACAGTCCATTACATCCCAAGGTCCTTGCTTAAAAACCCAGGCTGGAGGGAACAACAAAGATGAACATTTAAATAAAATAAAGTGCTTATTCCTCCTCTCTCTGCAAGCCAGTCTGACAGTTCACCTTCATTCTTGCCTGTACCTTTCTTTAAAAAAAGTTCTTATCACAAGAAAAAATTGTACCACTGTTTGGTGATGGATGTTATATAGACTTTTTATAATGATCATTTTACAATATATGCAAATATCAAACCATTATGTTGGACAACCGAAATTAATGCAATGTCATATGTCAAACATACCTCAATAAAAACAAAAAAAAAAAACCCATAACAAAAAAAGAAAGGGAGGTGTCAGAGGGAGGAAATTTTAACAGGCTAAAAAAAATGTTCCAAGACATGGAAGATTATTTGGAATTGTTAAAGGAGGTGGATGAGTTGATATAATGTAACGATATGCTCTGAACTATGTCTTAAACAAAGAAAATACTCAGTGAATGGTGTTTTCATTGTTATTATTACTTATGCTCATTTTTGAAAATATCTGTCTTTTATTCCTAATGATAATACATCTTTATACTTATTAATATTGTAAGTCAGCCTTGCACTAAGCAGATTATATTTTAAATAAACTGCCTGTAAATGTTATTTGTTTATAACGTAGTTTATTAAACAATAAACTTCTCAATGGAGGACAACTGTAGTTAGATTGTTCCTGAGAATCATGGAAAGATGCGAATTTCCGAAGTCATAGTTTTTTTGAGTCTATAATTATTTTAGCTTTACATATAGGTATGACATTTATGTCCAGGATAGTAAGATTGTGAGTTGACTCTGAGGAATGTCATAGTATTTGTGGAGATTTCTAACAATCCTGAAAAACTTTATGGTCATAAATTGAAATTGAGAAAAGTGATAATGATTACTTGTATTACTGATTTGTTACACATCTGAAGGAAGACTGAATTTAGATGCATACAGCAAATGAGTGTGATGGAGGTGAAATGGTTTGAAAGTTAAGGGTATAGTATAGCTGTGGTGCCCAGTGGAATCCAAGCAGTTGAGGGAGCATAATGAAGACTGTAGAGCAGAAGGTGGTTGGGGGATTGGTCTCTTAGGGTCAAAGAATTGTTGGAATTGGGGTTGAAGTGTGGGGTTACAACCAGAAGTATAGATGATGATCAGAGGTTGTTATGCATGAAATTGAGATAATGGTAGGGTTATATTGGTCTAGAGCTGGATAACCATTATTAAATTGTCATAGCCCAAAATGGTCTTAAACAATGGTTGAACCTGCATTTCATTATGCTTTATCTGCATACTAAATTGTCAAGTTAAAATTAGCCTTCATGAGATTAAATTCCAGTAGCCTTGAAAGTTTTAGTTCACTTACAATAGAATTCAGGTAAAAATATATTTTCACAATTCGGCAGATTGAAATAATATTTAAACACCTGAAAAACACAGATTGATTCTCAAAGTAAATTATCTTTCATAATTACTCAAGTAAGCAGTTTGGTTTTCTAACCCTTAGTAATATTATTAAAAGTTCACAATTCCAGATAATATGTTCTATCATTTAATTGATCTTTGAGTACAAGAGCTGTTAATAATATCAAATAAAAATACTTCCGGGAAATTCACTACTTTTCCTTAATAAGCTCCCTATAATCAGATATCTGTCAGTAACATCATCAAAATGATCTAGCCTGAAGTATATCACTGTCATCCATTCCACCTGGTGAAACTCTTCTCCTTTGATTTAAATTCTAAGACCAACTTCTGTCACCTTCAAAAGATCTCTAATTCTTCTCACTCTCCTTGATATGCTCTGATACACATAACACCTATGTAGTAGGGTGGATATAAAAATAACAGTGTATTCCAGGGATTTTTAGGCACTCATTGACCAACTTGAGATGCAATCATAAAATGGGTCTCCAAATAATATTCTACTTGTCAGAATGGAATTACAGTTCCTGTGTGGATAGGGTAATATCAACATGTTTAAAAATATTTTTCATAGCACATAAAATAATCTATCATCTTGTACAAATAATTTATACAATAAGAAAAATATAAATAGGGAATACAAACATGGAAATAGTTTTATGTATTTATTACCAAGTCAAATCACAGGTCTAGAAAACTGGGCAGAAAGAACAAACAAGCGTATTATCATTCAGTATTACATGTGTTAATTATGCTAGACATTATAAAACACCATAGCTATTTTGTAATATTTATTTATAAATCTATTTCCAGTGAAAAATTGCTTCCCATTTAATTTTTTAATTTTTTGAATAAGGAGTTGTTTACCTTTTATTTCATTAAAAAAAGGAATTTTGTCAGAAATCAAACTTTTCAGATTGATTCAAGAGAGAATTTCTGGAAATTAAGAAACTCATAGTCACATTTAAAGCTACTAAGTTAAGTCGATACAAATCTAAATTTTGGGAAATTTTAGATTAGGTAATTCTGTTCTCCCTTGCTTTTCTCATCATTACTAGGAGAAATTTAGATGTTGGTTCTGTGTTGGTTTATTTAGGCAGGTAAACTTGATATAAGGCAGAATCACTTAAATTCAAAAGCTATTACGCTGAAATCTTCAAACCAATGAGTTTAGATGACTGTTTTCTTTGGGAGATAAAAATTTAGAGAAGCCCATAGCAATAGATTATTTTTTTAATTTCATGGTCTGGGTAAGCTAAATTATTGCCAGTAAATTGTTCTTGAATGTGTTAGTGTGGTCTCAGTTTTGTTCTAAAGAACAATATTATATTTGTTATTGAAATTAATATTGATCTCACTTTTTTCATTTGTGCATGAGAAGACATTGCAAGATAATATGAACTGGACATCTTCCAAATTTTGAAGAAATGCAAATAATGGTAGAAATATCTATAACACTTGAGAGAAATGATGAGTTTGTCAAATTTTTTTCTAGGATTTTTATCTGTATGTTAATAAAACCTGCTGAAATTTTGCAATCTTACCGAGGGATGAGGGAATTTGTGACATTCAAGACGCATTCAAACTTTTCCTAGTAGGAAAGAAAAATATTGAAAACATTCCTGGAGAACAAGTTTTGTGATAAGCTCCTAGTTTCTTATTTGAGGTGTAGTGAATAAGTAATTCAATTATAGAAAATTCATTATTTCATTTGCATGTTTGTCATTTAACTTGTATCTCATGGAGATGATTTGAACACGGATGATTTGAATTCAAATTGAGTCAAAAAATAATTAATTCTCAGCTACACCAGGGGCCTATTATTCAACTTATGTACCGTATTTTGTTCCTTTGATCATTCTGCCTTTTTCTCTATGTTTGCTTTCATTTTTTGTTAGTATTTCCATAAGATAGAAATAAGAAATATGTAATGGAAGTAAAAATATAACAGGTCAGGTATATTTTGTTGGTAGATCGGCCAAAACAATAACAGAGAAATTATTAAAAGACATTCATATCTATCCAGCTCTTCCTTAGAAGGTGTATGAGAGACTTTAAAACAAAGCACACAAGAGAACAGGAAGGGTATGGGAGGGGAGAAGAGATTTTCTTTTATATTTCTGTTGCCACCTCTGCAGCTCTTCATTCATTAAGACTCTGATATGTAACATCCCTGATTCTATTCCATGTTGCATATATCCTTACTATATCAAGTTTCCCTCAGCATTGCATCTTTATTTGAGTTGTGGAGTATCATACAAACATTCACTCAATAAAATCAAAATTCTTTACCTGGCTTTTAGTGCTTTCATATTCTATTGCCAACCATGTTCTCACTGTCATTTCAAATAATTTCCTGAAAATCCCTGATTGTTAGATTAGATGTCTTTCATCAAAACAAGTAACCTTCAGATTCCAAACATTGTTTGCACATTATGCTACACCAGATGCTGTCCGTTATTCAAGTTAAAATCAAGGTCTCTCTCTTAGATTGGGTTATACTAGAGCTAGACTCTGATACTAAATCTATATAGAAGTTTACTGAGGCTTGTTCTCAAGTGAGTCTAGTGACAAAATAGGAGACTCATTCTTGGACAGATTAAGAAAATAACAGCAATAGCTTTATTTATCTCATAGGAAGTATCAAAGCCAGGGTGACCTTTTAGAGATGTTTGTAATTTAGGCAAGGTTCTTGGACCTTGTGATTATATTAATAGACAGATACAGATGGAGAAGGCAAACCAGATTAAAAGGTAGCTTCCTTTGCTGAAGGGTAATTTCAGGAGAGGGATTTAACTACAAGCTGTCAGTGGCAAACTGTCCCAGCAGCTGGGATAGTGAGTGTCCTTATCCTGAAGGTGGTCCTGGCCTTGGTAACAAACATTCCAGTATAACCCTCCTGCAGCTATTTATGACTTTGATGTCTTTTGAAAATTGCAATGCATATATATTCAGCTTTGTACTTACTTCAAATGTGTTAAACATGTTTTGTGCACAGATCTGACTACTGAAGAAATATCTTTCCTAGCCTCCTGCATCATCCTGAACCCAGACAGCCAATCTATTTTTATCAATGTTTGGTATTTTCCCTCTCAAACCTGAAGCTGCTCTAAGTATTAATTTAAGTAATATAAATCAAAAAGTACTATATGTATCAAAATATATACTATTTCAGGCACACTCATACATTGTATTGCATATAAATAAGATACTTGCAATGCGAAGAGGTATTGAACACATGTCTTCAGTAGGACTAGAGATTTGTAGAAATTGAATCTTAATGTACTGGAATGAAAATATTTGGTTCTGGCATAAACATCTCATATTTTACCTGAAAAGTAAAAAAGTTAACAATTTAATTTATAAGAAAAAACTGAAGAATTGTATATGAAATAGGTATAATAGCAATGTGTTTGTACAAATCTCATATAATTAATTTTTTTGTAATAAACCTTCATAGAGTGCTGTGGCTGAATATTGCATAAAAGAGCTTCCACATTTAATATTTGAAGGGGTGGAATCAAAATGACAATAATATTGTTGTGTAGAAATTGATGTATCAAAGATCTTTATTTGTGAAAATGGAAAATGTTTAAGAAAATAGAAAAATACTTGAATTCAATAAAATTGACATTGTATAACTTATTTATACAAGCTATTCAAATGCGTTATTTCTCCGCTTGTATTACTTTAACAAGACATAACAAATAAAATTTTACCATTGCTAGGCACAGTTTAAAATAAGGTGTATTACAATTAGTCAAACGAAAAAAAATGTATCAATACTTTCACCAAAAGTTGAAATCAGTTTTATGTAAAATTTACTCACAACTCAGAAGATTGAGAAGGAAAAAATAAACTATCAAAGATAACTTTAAATGGCTTAAGTCATCAAGGATTGTTCAACACAAAAAACATATAATTCTCATTAGTGCAAGATAACATACACTTTTCTTTACATTTGAAAAGATTATAATCAGCATAGGGATTTTTAAAATAAGCTTTATTTTAACCTTTTAAAAGATGTTCTATTAAGACCACTTATTTTATTGGCATGTTTTATTAATTTGAAAACCTGATTCCCTTTCAAATACTCAAAGACAGTTTCTTAGTCATTACAAATATTCAGCTATTAGATGGCTCTGAGGCAATGTCACAAATGTCTGAGTTATTTTCAATGAGCACTCAATTATATGTCTTTATTTTTCTTTCCCTTTGATATGTGCAACCATCAAAGATGAAAATCATTTCTAAGATGAATGAAGGACATTTTATATTGACTTCCGGGTTTCCCAGATAAAAGAGAAGATAATGAAAAATAAAAAATGAATGAATAAAGAATTTATTGCTTTATAATCTTCAAACTTATTCTTAAAGAATCTGTAACTGAAATCCACCTCTGAATGACACCAAACAATATCACACCTAATACTTCACCAGAAAGAATTTCTTTTCACAAAAGTTTTATCAATTATGTATATCAAAAATGCCAGTCAGATGAGAGATTAGTTGGCATAAACCATCTTAAGACTTTTCAGATCAATTTGGCTATTGATTCTGTTCTTCAGACATATAATGTGCTATAAATTGTTGAGTTTCTGTCATATGAGGAAAAAGTCTTAGCTAAGACCATTTTGAAAGAGTAACTAGTTTGGTATTTGTTTTTTTCTTTTGCACCTTAGAGAAGTCTGCTTAGTTTAATCCTGTTCTTATTTCTTTTTACTAACAATCTTAACTGGTTTCAAGTCCTCTCTTCAGTTCAATAATTTAAGCAAACAGCACATTCAAGGGAAAAAAAAAAGATCTCTCAAAGAAGGCCTTCTTCTGCAAGACTAAATGACAATCTACAACGTATTTCAATAGTGCATGATTTTTTCACAAGTTTCATTAGTACATCATTGATTGCTCATTTTTCAGCTCTCAAAACAATTTAGCATAGCCTCTTTCATGCAGAGGATAACATATTCATATTATTTGATTTTTGATGAAACCAAATGACCCTTTAAATTTGCAATAGAGTTCTTTAATTTTGTATGAGTTTCTTTACTGCTGTTCATTTAATTTTCTGTTTCCATTAACCATCTGCAAGCATTTGACTCTATGACAATTATTCAGCTGTGCTACATCATGACTGACATATTTTATAAATGAAAAAAAGGAAAGAAAACAAAATGGAAGAGGGTTAGAGATCACAAGAGAAAGGAGGAGAAGGCAATCGAACACAAATGTCATGGTTTGGAATCATGTATCTTCCATTCAGCTGAAACATCTGAGTGGTAATTATTGGTCCAACTGTAAATCTAGCCTAATTGCATTTTGTCTTCATTTCTGATAAGCACTTCACAATGATGATGATTACTCCTGCTAAATGCATTTGTTCCATGACTGTTTTCCCACACTGATGGCCAGGGGGCCTTGCAGATAAAAAGACTGCAGACCAAATGGCTCAATTCTGCTACAACTAAATCAGTATTGATTTCTTTTTTCCAAGAGAGGGACCTACTATATATGCTTTTCCTTTCTCTGACTATCTACCACATAATAGGGTTTGGTCAGTAGATATAAGAATATACTTTAATTAACTGATATAACAGAGAGGCCAATCCTGGGCAATTAGCATTGATTAACTGTGTCACTTGTCTGACAAATAAAGAACATTGCATTTTGCTCATTTCCTTAAAGGCTTCCTTTGAAAAAAATAAAAAATAAAAAAACAACCCCACTGTTCGATGTAATTTTTCATTGTACCATGGAAACCTTTTACCATGCTGATTTAAATGCAATTTTTGCCTTTTTACACTTACACTTTTTTTTCTTCCTATTATTGAATACCCAGCAAGGCTTTTCAATGATGGCACTGGGACAGGCTGTTAGCGTCTTTTCATAAACCTCTGTATTTCATAGCAGGGCAATTAAGCTAAACACTTAGATTTCTGCTGCAAATTTAAATGCACAAGTAGAAGTAAATGGCTATGGAATTGAAAGCCATCATAAGACTTCACCATTGCACTTCAACCTTTCAATCTCTGTGAGTATCCTGACAAAGATATTCTAGAAAAATTGTAGTTCTGGAATCTCTCTAAGAAAACCTTAGTAATATAACATCAAGTAAAATCTACAGGAACTAAAATCACATTTTACTATCCATTTGGCTTATTTAGATACTCCATCTACCATCTTAAAACATTTATGAGAAAAACATGAATTAATTTTAGATAATGGGACAAGAGAGAAAAACAGCCATCAAGTTTCTGGAACAGAGTCTTTGAACAACGCTTATAATAAGCCTATGCTACACACCTGAAGATGGTGGATAACAGTAAAAGATGCAAAAAGCTAATATAATATGAAGTACGAGGACTGCCATTACATAGCAAAAATACTTCAAGTCAATGAATCTGACTCCTTAAGTCTGGTATGATGCTTGGGATGTTAAGAAGAGCATAAATATTGTTGGAATAGAACTTTCATGAACACATTGTCCGTCTGGTATTATTTGTTTTCTGTGAGTACATTGCTTTCTCCCTGTGACAGTCATGCTTTTTATTGGATGCTCCATCTTTTTTCCCATTCTCATTCTACATGGCACAATACTCGTGTCCAATCTAAGCAACAAGTGAGGGACATGCAATCTAGATATGTTTCCATAATATTTTCTGTCTACATGATTCATTTGGGGATGAACACATAATCTAAGTGAATTTGACCAACATGACTCTCCTGGGGCATGATGTGTTGAAACAGATCTGAGAAATGAGGAACCCCTACATAGGAAATTATTTTAATGTGTGGAATAATTACTACAATAAAAATGAATTATAAAAAATGACTCTTGGACTTTGCAGACAGCTTCAAGAAAAGGTTTGTCATCCACAGAACTTTAATCAGGGAATATATATTGTGCCCACATGTATTGCCATTATGCACAGTCACAGAATAAAGATGGCATACTGAGGAAGGTAGAAAGAAATCAGGAGCCATTGTCATTATTTGGGTTTGTGTTTTTGTGAGTCAATATATTCTCTTGTTTCTAAGCCAGTTTACATTGATTTTTTCTGTCACCAGAATAGTTAATTGTAGAGGCTAAAGCTATTTGAGCAAGACTATAGAGCAACATGAAAAACAAATAGATTCAAACATGTAATGTCAAAACTTCCGTTTGTAGCAAGTACGTCTTATCATTTTCTACTGCACCCTTAAACTTTATTCATTAGGTGCAAACTCCCCTGACTCAGATGAAAATTCTAACAGAAACATGTTTTTACTTCATGTATCATATATTATATGCAGCCTAAAATCACTTTTAGTAGAAGAAAGCTATGTTTACTCCCATGTGTAATCTCTTTACTAGCTTCAGAATAAAAGTCTATAAATGAAAGAATCATTTTATTCTTTATTCTTCTCCATTTTTTGTTTTTTCTACTTATGAAGAGTGATTTCAGAACTGCATGATCCAAGGCAATCAAACTTCAGAAACTCTTTGAGGAAGTCAAGGAAGGAAAACTATGGTAATCTGTTTAGTTGCTGCTGATGGATAGGATAGATGGAGAGGCATATGGATTGAGGGGGAAAAAGTGACTCCAGAATTTGATAGATGGTTAGCCTGTGTGTTCCACTTCCTTAGTTGTGACTCCAGGGTGAATTTCTAAACTTCAGGCTGTGCACTTAAAAACCTACCACTTAGGATTACTGTAAGAAATATTAGGTCAATGTGCACAATGTGCTTACCATATTTTTGGAGTTTAATTAATTTTGGGGGGAAGAAATTATCAGTAGCTTTGGGAGCAGGAAATTATACCCATTTTTAGTCACACAGAATTAAAGAATATGAAGAATGTTTACTTAATTTGAGGGGTTATGATTTCCCATTGTCTAAAACATATTTTTAAAAAAGATAAGTTATATGGTGTAGATTTATTCTAAATATCTATCCTTGCTGAAAGGTGTTGAATCAGGGGTTAGCAATTTCCTAAAAAGTAAATCATTGTATTCTCCATACCAGAGCTTGAGTGACATTTAAAAATTACATATGTGTATGTGTATGTGTGTGTATGAAACAGTAATTCTTGATTGATATCATTATCTGTTCTTAGAAACTGTGAATTAAATGGAAACATCATATAACAAAGCCCTTTATTTCATAGGCTAACTACTGTAAGCAAGAGTTAAATTCTTAAAGCATGGTCTCATCACAAAAGCAACAAAGTTACAAATAAAGATACAAAACACTTCTGATATTGAAAAATGTATTTACTGATTGATGTTTTAACCTTGATATTCAGGGTCTCAGGTGATGAATCTATCTCCCCAACTTGGGGCAGGAGGCAGGATCAAATCCTGGACAGAATACCCTTCCATTGCAGGGCATATGACACACACTCACATCATCACTTAAACTAGAATGATTTTGACATGACAGTTAAGCTAATATGAACATCTTTGGGATGTGTGAAGAAACTGGAGTACCTGGAGAAAACCAACACAGATGAGGAGAGAACGTGCAATTCTACACAGAGTTCACAGCTTGGAATGTATTTTTTTCTCATTAACATAATAAGTAAATGGCATTGAATGACACAATGTTATTCCTTAGAATAACAGGTCCTACCTGTGTATATGGTAGTCCATCTCTTTGGAAGGATCACGTAATGTATTTTCACGAACTAGAATTACAAACTTTTTGTTTCTTGAAATTTTTTTTCTTTCCTCTAATTATGTTTTAACCTTTCTAGTGTTTTTTTCTTCGAATATCTCAAGTGCACGTCTACATTAGGTGTCTTTAATATTCCTCTAGCCAATAACCTCCTTACTCCTTCCATTCTTTCTGTTCTGTTTAATTGTCTTCCCAGACATGTTTTCCTTGAACACTTATTCAGAAGTACCCCTCTACCCCATTGATCTTCATCTCTTACTCAAAATTTTGAGTGTATGAAGTTTAATTTTTATTGTGTGATACAATAGTATATTTACTTGTTTATTGTATTATTATATATATCCTCTACTTAAGTATCAGATTTTCATGGTAAGAATTTATATCATTTTCATGGTTGCACCTTTATTTCCTTAAAGTTGCTAAACTCATAATTGATAAATAATTTTTGAGATTTTAATACATTAAAAATCAGTACTTACAGTTAAGATTTGTTATAAATTATGTAACTAAAATTCCTTACACTGACATTGGTTACTGACAAGACATCACGGTGTTTCACATAGGGCTTTGGATGAATAAAGCTGGCAAAATTAGAGTCTGAAGGTAATAATACAAGAGCTCTTAAAGTAATAGAATATGTAAAAATTATATTATCCATCATGAAATATAGCACATATTTCTATATTTAAAGTTAACATTCTAACAAGTTAATATCATGCAAAAGTCATGCATGCATCATTTTGTTACCTATGGTTAATTATTTTGCTTGCTAGTGTTTTGCTTTATTCACCTAAACCTCTATGCTAAATTTATAGAGAACAGCTATTTTTGTAAATTCATAGTCTAACATAATATTAGGTACATTTATTGATAAACATTTGATTAGTGAATGAGCGAGTATAAACAATTAGAATAACATTTTTTTTTGTGAATTCAAGAATGATTTCTATTTATGCACCTTCCTTCAATGTAGATCATTTTATTAATGATAATCTCAGCAACAAAAGACCAAGGTTAATAATCTCAGTAAACTATTTCAGTGTGTGAATTTCTTTTTTTAAATCGTCTTTAAAGAAGAAAAACTCTTTCTTGTGAGATGTATTATCTTTGGAATTAATTTATGTTAAACAAAGAACTCCCTCTGTTCTTTTTACAGGAAAGGCTGCATAAATTTGCATTAGTTTTAGTAGTTAATCTCCTAGTGCTGTTGGTGAAAGTAGCTTGTTGCTGTCAATACTCCTTATTTTGTTGATGCTGTAGTTGGTGGTTGTTGTTTCTAAGTATTGGTTTCTCAGGAAATTCTGAGCTGAAGAATATGCTGGGGATTGTTTTTTTTTTTTAAATCATCTCTTAATTAGAAGAAAGCTCGAAAAAACAAAAATGAGCTATCTCATTTTCTGACTGCAGTACTAACAAAGAAACACTGATAATCCACCTGACTTGTTGGCTATTCTTCAAATGCTCAGGCGAGTTAGATGGCTTTGCAAGTTCCATTTGGGAAATCTCCTGAAAATAATCATTTTTCCAATTGTTGCCTTAGTCTCCTCTGGGATTACTGTCAGACTGTACAGCTAACATTCTGGGTCCAATTTTTGAATATAATGAATACAGTTTCAGACACATGTCTTTCACTTTAAAACTTGTAACATGCAGTGGTTGAATTTCACTTTCCCAATTTTAGAATAAAGTTACACCCACTCTCAGAACCCAGATATCAGAAATACAGACACTAGTTTCTAACTACTGTGCAGACTTTCCAACTAGCTTCTAACCTCATCACTCATTTTTTGGAAAGAGAATAGTGGAGATACCTTTCAAAAAACAAATTTAAGTCATCCTGTGAATTTATAAAGGCTGTATTCAAAACAAAGAATGGGGAAAATAGATTTTCTGTACATTCCAAAAACCTTGTAAAAGTCACATACAGATATATATTTCCTGTGGTGGGGTTCGGTTCAAAATGCAATATTTATCCCAAAGGTAAATCATATTGTATTACATTGAATATCTTGCTGAATAAAAGAAAAAAAATCCATCCTCCAATATTATGAAATATGTGGTTTTGTCATATTTGAATAACATATGCCATATTTACACAAAATTATTAATATAGCAATAAACAATTTAAATTCATAATTTTAACTTATATTCAAACTCCTTTTAACTAAATACACTATATGAAAAGTATTGACATGCTTTTCAAATTTAACCACTCATTGTATTTCATAGCTGAGATGTTTCGTGATATTTAAAGATTTTTAAGACACAAGATAATCCAAATTCTTGTAGAACAGAAATTCCCTCTGAGCAAAACTATTTGGGTAAGCCAAAATAATGTTTATCACAATGTAGGCAAGGACCAGGAAATAATTCACAGGGTATAACAAGTTTTTATTCTTGAATGCCTGTTATCTCTGTAATAAATCTGTCAATTTTATTTTAGAGATTCATATTCAACTTGTGAATCTACCCATGTGATTTTTTTTAATCTTTCAAAATACTGATCTTGTACCTTATACTTCCCACAATTATATCATACAAAAGCAATGCCATGATGATACACGTGATTTTTAAGATTCAAATATGCTTAGGTCTTTGAAAACAACTGTATTGAAGCATAACTGACATTTTAACTATGCATATTTTAGTGTACAGTTTGATATATATATGTGTGTTATCGACAGATAGGTATAAAACCATCACCACTCTCAAGATAATGAATATATCTAAAGTTTCCTTTTTCCTTATGCCCCTTTATAATCGCTCCCTTACTCTCAAACCACTCTCCTGATAGTCACCGATCTGTATCCTGTCATTAGCTTAAATGACCCTCAAATAGAAACATACACTGTATACTGGGTCATGCTTCTTTCAATCAATATTTTTACATTTTCCTAGCAATGATTCATTTACTTTTCTGTGTAAGCACTGCTGTATTGAATGCATCTGTTACAATGTAACTATCCATTTGCTGAAGGACACTCTTCCAGAAAATGTAGAGCTGTTCTTTGCACCTTCACCAACAACGGACTTGGTTTAAATTTTCTTTATACTAATAGATATATACTATTTTCTCATTTGTATTTGTTTCAATTTGTGCTTTCCAAATGACTAAAGATATATACACATACTCTTCTTCCATATATTCTTTTAGAACGTGTGGAAATATTTTACCAATTTTTTGAATTTTTCTTTTATGGTTAAGTTTTGAGTAGAGTTCTGAGACTTTGAGAATTCTTTATGTATTATTGATAGAAGTCTTCATCATATATATAGCTTTTAAATATTTTCTCCAAAGCTTTATCATATTCCATTTCTTTGGTGTTTTTATTTTCATTTACATACAGTTGAATTTTAACTAAAACTGATTTATCACCTTTGATGGATTGTCATTTTGGTAACCCACACTAGACATTGATGTCAAATACAGATCCCAGGGAGTTTTCCTATGCTTTCCTCTAGAATTTTTCCAGTTTATATTTTACACTTAGAATTGTAAATCATTTTGACTTTAGTTTTGTATATGATTGAAGTATGGATGAAAAATTTTGCTGTCATTATGTGTGGATAGTCAGTGGTCTCAGAATCTACTGTGCAGCAAAACAATTATTTCTCTAATGATTTATGTTGCAAAATTGACACACTATATACAAAACATAAATATTTTTGGAAATAATATTGACAAATTATATATATAGTATATTTATGCTATGCATAATAAGAAATAATAAGAAATCTCCCCAGCTGTTGATTACTTTGCTGGAAAGAATATTGATCACTTTTTTACACATCACCATTCAAGAAAGTTTTCAACATCCATTTGAGGTTGAAAACTGTTATCACAAATTTCATTGTAGAAAACAAAGGCTCAAAAGAAGTACAAGTAATTTGCCTGTTATTGAGTTAGGTGACATAAACTTCCAAAATATTGTTTTAACAACATAAATGGCATCTCAAGGCACCCCTTAAAATGACAAGATAAGAGGAAACATCTCCAAGTATCACAGTTAGGTATTATTCCACACCTCTTCTTCCTCAAGATGCTAAGAGAACCAGCATTATAGATAGAAAGATGTCAATGTATGCACGAATAAAAATATATATATATAATATGTATGTATATTATATATATATTTCACTAACCAGGAGCTGGAGTGGGATATCTCCCTCTTCCGCTTCACTTCCTATACCTGGAAATTGAGATAATATTTATATGTTTGTATATATGCATCTGCTATTTTTAATTAGCACAGTTGTGAGCAAAGTGATATTTTATATAGTTACCTTAGTAAATGTCTACAAAAATCATGTATGGACATGAATATAGATGTTTTAAAGAAAAAACCTTCTAACCAAAGATTTTAGATCAGGCATTCACAGCAACATCTATCAAGCGAAGGTGGTGCAAAGCAAACCCAGGTGCCCAACACTTTACAGCAGAGTTCATCATGAGGGAATAAATCATTACATCAATTAAAACTGACAACCACAACAAAATACTTCAGCATATGGTAGTTTTAAGATTATCCAAATGAACTCAGTATTTCTTATTTATTTATCTGATTATTCAAAATATAATCACTTTTAAAGAATAGCTATATAAGGAAAATAAAAGGGAAAGAAAATATATTTTATACATTTTGGTGAGAAAGTTTGCAAATCTGAAATGTAAAAAGTCAAACAAAAATTCTTTTTTCCTCATGAGGGAATTTTTTTCTTAAAGTACATTATAAAGTTGTCCTTACATTTTTAGTACAAGAGAACTGACATAACAGAACTCATTTAAGTAAACAATTGAATTGTACAAATTTTACTTTCTCCCACAACATGAATACCTGCCTGCATTATCCCACAAACTCAGTATGACTGACTTCTTGCATCCTGAAGACAGTAGCCATCATTGGTCAAAAATAGTAGTCCTGGCACACCAATTGTAGTCAGAACTTCGGCTTATTCCCAAAGCAGAGTTTGTCTGGCAAAATTCAGTCAAGAGGTTTGATTGATTCAGAAGTATATCTATTACAGACTCCCAGTTTCATTGAACCTTAGGTCATTCAATACATTCATTGAATGAAAGAGGTATCTTATACAGTGGTTGAACAGTCGATGCAAACACAACTCCTAGTTGCTTTTTTTACATAGAGCTCTATCTTATAAGGGTACAAATGGATGCAGAGTCTGTCTTATGAGGACATTGTAATAATTTCAATAAGCTCTATCAAGATTCAATTTCAAGTACTGGGTGGAAGACTATATTATAAAAAATAGTAGAAACAAGACCCAGGCCTTCTCACTAATCTCTGATTTGTAATTATGAAACTGTGTCTAAACATGATCTCTGCATGCATTTGATCTAATTTGTGAAACAATATTAGCTGCTGAAGGTAAAACTTCTATAATTCAAGGAGAATGTTCAGATGTAGTTTTTCATTTATTCATTTTTTATTAAATAGGCATTGAATTCAATATGATAGGCTAGATAATTGTATCAAGTTGAATAAATTCAATAACAGGCAAATTATTTGTACTTCTGAGCCTTTGATTTCTACAATGAAATTTGTGATAACAGTTTTCAGCCTCAAATGGATGTTGAAAACTTTCTTCAATGGTGATGTGTAAAAAAGTGATCAATATTCTTTCCAGCAAAGTAAGCAATAGCTGGAGAGATTTCTTATTAATTTGAAGTATCTGGAAATTAATCTAAGAACATATGGCAATTAAACATTAATTTTTTTTTTAAGTTCCAATAAGAATGGCAGGAGTCTGTAGCATTGTAGCCGCTGCCATCTCCTATATTATCCTCTCAGCCACAAAGTGAACGAAGTTCTGTCTTGGGCACTCTACCAAAGACAGGCATGAACAAAAAGACAGAGGAGTTCTAATTAACAGATACTAGTCTCTGGCCATTGTTGCATTCTAAGAGGTGTGTTATCAATGTTTCTTATCCTCCCTAGTCTGTGTCATGGAAGTGCTATAATAGACAGATTTTCTTAAAAAAACTGGGCTTCTTTCCTCAATCCAGCTCCCTTTTCAAGTATAAGTACTATAAAAACACTGGGCTCCTAATTAACCTCAAATCACCTTGCTGGTAGACAGGAAAACCCATGTTAGGAAAGGTAAACTAAGAAGACCAGAAAATTAATAGTTATGACCCTTCCTTCATCCCAGCACCTCAGTACTTACTTATAAAGCAGTAGTGTCATTTAAGAAAAAAATGGGCCAATTTCCTCCCCTACTAACAGATTCAACACAGTGGAGTAGGCTTTTTATCCAGGGAGAGAGGCAGGCAAAAAGGAATGAGAAGATCTACAGCTCTGCCTAAGAAAACTATTTGGCATAGAGCCTGAAGTAGTAGTCCGTACCTAGCAGTATTTTCAAAAACAAAGGACATCTTGGTGAGCAATTAAGAGGACCTAGTAATGCTATTATTAACATAGTGAAAAAGCAAAATGATGGAACAGCTAGAAAGAGGTAGGAGAAAACACAAATAACAAGAAAATAACACTATTTCCTGAGTGTTTGGAAGGCTGTCTTTAAGAACTATAGGACACCCACACAGGGCAATCAGATTTACCACAATAAGATGACTGGAAAGTATTATGCAAGCTAGTCACAGATACAACAGCAAAGCAGGAATTATTCAGAGAGTTTATAGACTTACTAACCTTCACCAAATACTAGTTAAATAATAATTCACTCTGATCTCAAAAAAAAAGAATTTCTAGGAATTCTTGGAAGATGTTTCACATGTACACTGGTAGGAATGACAGAAAAACAATCTTTGAGAAAACAATCTTTGGCTGAACATGGGAAAACTGTGTAAACTAAATAAACCATAAACACACACACATACATACATACATGCATATATATACACATGTATATATATACATATATATATGAATGTATGTATATACATATACATATATATAAATATAAATAAAACAGTAAGGGGTAAAATTTTAATTTTAATTTTAATTTCCAAAGGTTGCCTAAAGCACAGCTTTGATTAATGATTTATGTAGAGCCTGGAAGTCAGGTTAGTATAAAATTAAAAAAAAAAATTCTTAACAGTGCCATTAGTTGTTGCATACAATGTTGAAGAAAGCTTTCAAATAGTTTTCTAACCAGAGTAAATAGGGTTCAATACACAAAAACAAATATAAGCCCCAAGAAGAGAAGGGAATTCAGTATCCAGAGAGGTTATATGATTTAAATGTCAACATTTTGACAAAAAATATGAGACATGCAAAAAACAGAAAAATGTGATGTGTACATCAAAAAACAACACTAATATCAATGACAATACAAGCTATTTTAGGGTAATAGTTTTTGACCAGATGTTGCAATAGGCAGACAAATTTTTTAAAATATCTAGCATACATGTTTCAAAAATAAAATAAATATTTTTTTTATTGAAGGAAAGGAGACCAATAAAAATTCATCAGAAAATAAAAATACAGAAATTTTTACTTTAAAGTCAATTCTGATGAACACTACAATGACCAGTGTGAAAAGTTCAATAAAGTGGTGTACAATACATTTGACCTCAAGATTAGATTTAAGAGTAGATCAACAGGGCCTGTGCATTCTAAGCAACAGTAAAAAGAAAGGTATAATGGAAAATGAGCTGTACTACAAATGTGTGATACTACCAAAAACAACATGGAATGGAATATCATCGGAGAGGAAAAAGAGATAAAAGTAGAAAATAATTTGAGGAAATATGGTTGAAAATGTTCCAAATTTGATGAAAGGTATTTATTTATACATTGAGAAAATCAGTGATAATCAGCAAAAGATTGAATCCAGACATATATTCAAAATGTTGAAATCTTGTGATAAGAAAAAGATTTAAATAATATTTAATGATATTATGTTATAAGACTCTATACATTTAAGGTATATATCATTAAAAATTAACCTTGTCCTTATGTTCACCATTAAAAATCCAAGTCTATTATTCACCATATAACTGAACCCATTTACCAATTTTTCCAATGAACTTCATCCTCTCTTTTGGTAATCATTACTTTGGTTTTATAGCCCAATTTTTTTTCCTTGTTTTATTCATTTATTTGCTTGGGTTGTCTTTATAGCACGTATGAGTGAAATTATACATCATTTGTCTTTCATCATCTCACTTATTTCACTTAGTATAATACACTTGGTTTACTGACAGTCAGAAACTATGAATCAAATGTACAAAGTAAACTTTAAAAAAGTAATAAGTAACATTTTCTCTGAAAAAAATTGATGACTGGAAGACAGTGCGATGAAATATTCATAGTGCTGAAAGAAATAACAGAATTCAAGCAAGTCACCTTTGTTTATCATAGATATCTTAAGAAAAAAAAAGTCAACTAAAAATAGTCCAATATGAACAAAACTGAGAGATTAGATTGATACTTATTTTACAGAATTATCAAAGGAGATCATTCTAGCAGATATAAGACATTCAAACAAATGGAGACACCTAACAAACCAATCAATTCAAATAAAAATATACTTGTAACCTATAGGACTAAATTAGTGGTAATCAGAATGGAAGGTACAGGGGTGAGCAAACTGTACAAAAAATCTATTATACAAAGAAGGACAAAATTGGACTGTTAGTTGTGAATTTAATGTCTATTCTGCTATTAATAAAGAAATCGTAACATCCTCTTGGAACTTAAGGTTATTATACTAAGTTAAATAATCCTGGAAAAAAAAGACAATACCAGATGATTTTCATCACATGTGGAATATAGACAAATGAAATGAGCAAACAAAACAGCAAAATTCTCAAGACTCTTATACAAGACTGTGGTTACCAGGTAAGTTAAGGAGTGGGTACGGTGAAGGGTCTGGGGTTAAAAGAATAAAATTTATAGTAGTTACAAGCACTAAAATTCTCATGGTGAGTGGTATGATACATACAATGAAGTATCAACCTATTTTCTTAAAAAAGACAGAATTTTAAATGAATAAAATAATAGTAAAAATAAGTTGCAATTTATATTTTTAAATATGTAGGTAATTATAACAAATTTAACAAAATTTTTCTTCTTATTCTGTTAATTATTTTGAAATGCTTGCCCTTACATGATTTTAAAATATTTACACTATACAATGATTAGGTTCTACAATGTTACTTCAATTAAAGTTTATTTAAACAATTAAAATTTAAAAATAAAATATCTTTTATTAATGGAAATGAAAGCATTAATTTTACCTTTTCAACAATGTGTCTGGAGGAGAAGTAAGGTGGATTGTAAAGACTTTTCTACTTTTAGAAAATTAGAGGATGGGAAGAAGCTTGAAAGGTCACAGAGAATGAGAAACACTAAGGCAGTGTTCTTTCCTTAAGTCATGATGACAGTGCTAAATGGCATTAACTAGTTTTTGACCTGTTTCGACTCAAGTTAATAATAAATCCAAGGATATAGTCCTGAATCATTTACACTTCTGAAACTCATTTCTATTTACCTGCTTTCTGGTAATTGGTATTAAAAATTCTTGTTAGAATTTAGCTAAACTTATCTCTAACAATTTTAGCAGAAAGAATTTCTGTAGAACTAGAACTAGACATGTGGCCTATCTGAAAAATAATGCTTCCTTTGTATAATTTATATATAAAATTCAAGAGAATCAGTAATCTGAATATTGGACAAAGAAAACAGTAAAATATTTACCATATAAAATTATTTAAAAAAGTAATTGGAGAACTAAAATATATCTTATTATATAAACAATTCCCTCAGAGCTAAATTTTATTCAGCAAAAGTTTTATGACAAAATATTATGGATTCAATGCAATATTGTATAAATATCTCATAGAAATGCTTTACAGTGAAAGTCTTGCCGAATAATCTTTTGGAGAAAGTATCAGATGTCCCAGTTATTGCTCTATTTATTTATTTTAGTTTACTTAATTTTCTATTATAAAGTTTTATTGAAGTAACATGACATTATATTTTATGATTTTAAGTTGTGTATCATCATATATCAACATTTGTATATGCTATATTAAATTCACCATTGCTATATTGCATGTAACAATACAATTAATGAGGAAAAATTTGGTAAGTTACCTAAGAGTGATTTTAAAGTTGTTTGATTTTCGTGATTTTTTCTTCCAATTGTTTTGCACTATTATATATACTCCTAATATAGTATTGATGCTCAAAGATAGTAATTTAAATCAGGAATACTATCCCTATGTATTGCAAAGCCAGAATTTATTGATTTAATAAAGCCTCCTCTTACTACACAGTTGTGACACAAAATACTTCCAAATAATTTTCCTCAGATGTATATGATGTATTTAGAAAGCATGGCTTCCATTTGACAAATAGTCATGCTTAACTATAGGAAAAATTTGCCTCTGAATGTTGTTTTTGTTTTGCTTTGTTCCCATTAAAATTTTCATTTTACATCATGTCATGTTAACTCAAATCCTGCCACAAATGAGAGACAAGGATGCATTATGTACCTTGTTTGCTAGAATTTTGTAGAAAATTATAATAATTTAGGACAGAGAGATCCTACTATTTGCAATATCTTTTACAGAAAGTTTTATTTTTATTCACATGGGTGTGTGTTTATATCATTGTGAAATACTTTTAATGGGCAGTTACTCCCACCTGTGCTCATTGCCTAAAGACAAAAATGAATCTGGTAATTTTACCTGGCCACCTGCAACTGAATAATCAAAACACCAAGAATGGACAGTCATTGGGCCACTGTTTAAATGCTAATGAACCACTCTAATAAATGGAAGTGAAAACATCTTAAAGTAAACTTGTCCAACACCAATTTTTCAATGATGGAAAAACTTTTTAAAAATAAGACATAAAATATGGCTCTTTCATATCTAATGTGACATTACTTGCCACCTTGATTATTAACATCTTTTGGCTGGAAGAACGTCAGTGAACAATTGCTTTAAGTGGAATAGTTCAAAATCTTTATATCCAAGAATTTTAAACAGTTGAAGATCCTCAAAATAATATTTTTTCTTCAGGATTTTAGTCATCATTAGTTCTCGCAAGTGAGAGATACTGAATACTAAATAATGCAATGTTATTCATGATCAGGTTTGTAAGGAAAGTAATATGGAAGTATTTTAAATCAAAATTTTGTAGTAAGAAGAAATTTCATTAAATAAAGAATATTCTGGCTTTTCAATACATAGGAATAGCATTGTTGATTTATTTATTCTCATAACATCAATATTACAATAGGAGTATATGAGCTAGAATATAACAATTCCATAATTAGCCAGAATTCCAGCAATATTCTCCTAATTAGGAGTGTCTTCTTCAGAACATTTTTAAAGACCTTCTTGATTATGAGATAAATGAGTTAGTTCTGGGTCAACAGTGTGAAGACTGAATACCCAACAGATATGATCATCAGTATGTAGCAGATTTAATAGTGCACAAGGTTTCAATCTCCTGGGCAAGTTTCTCTCTTTAGTTCTATGTAATAATCGAGGTGAACAAATGGCAAGCAATAAAAAGAATCAGCTCCCAAGTTTTTTTGTAATGGATCATTATGATTTAGTTTAAATGCTAATAGTTAAGAATGACAACACCATCACAACAAAACATTCATTGAAAGGTGCTTACTTCTTGAAATCCTTTGCATTCATCGACTTTTAATCTAATTTACATACATCTGATTGTGTCCCATAAAATTTTAGAGTCCCCACTATATTAATTGAAATTTGTTTTGTTTAATAAAAATATTGCCAGATAGCAACTGTCAGTTAGAAAATTAGATTTAATTTCCCTTTATGAGTAATTAGCTGTTAGCATCTCAGCTCTCTGTATGCATATAATTAACTTTTCTAATCAAATACAACTTCTTTTGTGTTGAAAATAATACTATGTGCTTTGTCATCAAATATAACACTTCCTTTTCATGACAGACTTAAGTGAAATAAATTGTTTATTTTACTCATGGGATTTTTCTATGAAAATAGTCACAAACAGGAAGGATTGTGAAGAGTTCCTGATGGCAAGGTTTCTTTGTTTGAAAAGGCATTTCAGTTCTAAATTTCTATATTAAATATTTTGTTGAGACTGAAATTCCAATAAGATACATGGACATTTATATGAGTAGGCATTAGATTTCTCAGCTATGTATATTGTGCCTACAAGTCACACTAAGCATCACTTGCATCGAAACAATTCAACTCAGATCTGGCTCATTGCCATCATTCTGTGTGAGAATTCAGAAAGGTACTTACGTGATATAAAAGTAATTGTCTAAAATCAAAAATCTACCTGTACTACTTAATTTAGCAACATATGCTTTTTAGAAAGTAATTGAATATTTGATTTAGCATTTAATTTGTAAAAAAGCATAACTTCTTAAACATAAATTCAACAAATGCCAATTTATGAATTAACTATGTGATCACTCTTCAGTAGTGCAATTTGTTTTGCATGTTGTTAACCCCAATATGGTCTCAAAGAAGTATTTCTATTTATTATATTTAATATTAGAAAAGCAGTAAATCTAGAAACATCTTTTAAATGCTAGCTAATTGAAAATATCAATCATAGTAATATTGTTTGTACAGATTTTACTCAACTAAGAAAAAACAATGCTGTTTCAAAAACAGTTTAAGAAGGGAAATAATTTCTATAACAAACCTAGGTATTCTATCCCTGCCTCATTAAATAACTACTAATGCTATAAAGTACCTTTTTAGAATCACTACTGGATTATTGCTATCAGTTTCATATAATAGAAAAGTATATTTTAAAAATGATCTGTCTTAAAGGAAGTATAACTTTACCTGAAACAAATCATACCAAGTATTTTGTCTTTAATACTAAGAAAAAAAGAAATTTCACTTTTTCTCTAGAATAGGAATAGGGAAAAATCCTAATTTCCCTGAAAAATGGTATAAAATAAATAAAATTAACATGCTCATTTTTCTTTAGAATTTGAAAACATTTATTCAATATTAATTGGTTATATATCATATTTTACTTGTCTTTACAATAAAAGATAAGCTATCATCGTAATTTAAAGTTACTTACGTAAAGACTATTCTAAGCTCTTTGATATTTAGTATTTGCCACTAATTTGGGGTGATGTGTAACTTTCTCAACTTCTAAAATTCTAGAATTTAAGACATACTAATACCATCTTTGAGAGAATGAGAGATAAGGTCTCTTCATCACTGGCATGTTCTGATATAATAAACTTTATCTATTCTATTAGGTTTCATCCTACTGCAAGGAAGTAAAAAAAGAGATTAGGATATTCCTTATTTGGCACTTAAGATAGCTTAACTAAGAAAGTTGTTGCACAATTTTCATTTACAATTATGATAGTGTCATCAATAGTCAAGACTTTTCAGTTCGACTTTCCAATCATTTGCAGGTCTACAAACCTGTCAAAAGTCAGCAATATTTTCCTAGTGCCAGGATATCTGGTTACCAAAATATCTGTGCATAATTTTAAGCTGGAATTTCTTATTATTTTCCTTATAACTGTTTGCTTCCAAACTACATTTTCCAAAATACTCATTGTGAGCAATATTTAATAGTCACCTGTAAATTGTTATACTTTATTTCTAAAATCTTCTATTATGGCTGTGTAGTTTGAATCTGAATGGTCTGATTCCTGAATATTGTTCTGGAGACAAGTGACTCAATGTGTCACTTTGTCACTATAAATCCTTCCATTCCTTCCTTACCTATTTGGATTCTAGACTTTTAAGGTACCTTCTTTTTTTTTGTAGGATTCTAGGATTTTTGGAAGAATTTCATTCTCCTAAACCATTTGACAATTGCTGCAAAAAAGAAGCTTTGTGTAGTGTGTGAAATACAACCACATGGCCTCCAATGACCTTTCAATTTCAGAATTCTGTGACTTGGTGAATTCCATATAATCTCACAGATAATTGATACTTAATGACATTGGCATCATCAGTTTATCCATGTTAGCAAAATTATTCATTTCAAAACTTATAAATATTTCAGAAAACATTCCAGAATTCCATCTCTCCATCTCTGCTTACATGATTCTTATGTAATTGTCCATTTAAGAGCCCCATGCCCTCTATGTAAAGACAGTTATCTAGGATATTCTTAACACTGTCTTGCAAACTCAAGCTACACAGTCTTTATTCAAATTCTTAGTGACTTGGTGTACTTGGGCATGTTGATTTAACATCTTGCACTTTAATATTTTTACTTTTGCTATCAAATGTAACATAAATCAAGGAATTTTGTTAACCTGGGGAAGGGTAGGAAGATATTCTCGAGCTGGGACAATAATTAGACTGAATACTCTTGGATCCTCTCCATTTGGATGCCAGCTCCCAAAAAGCCAATCAGATTTGCTTCCTAAATTGCAAGTTGGAAAAAAGGAATTGTGTCATAAATTTTACTGGCTAGGCTGGACTGAAGGAGCTAGTTAGTATCTGGTGGGATATTTGTAGTTATAATTTTACTTGTCTATTTTGCTTCCACCAGAGATTCCACATTCAGTAGAATGTGAGTGATCTCTTGAGAGTATTTGCATAAATTTATTTTTGTATCATTATTCCATTGCCTAGCTCAATGCCAGCAAATAGCAACATGTCCTTCATGTATATGCATAAGCATATATATATTAGTGTGTATGTATGCATATAAATTTAATTTTAATGATAACAAGTGGGTATCTATTCAAAAATAAAATTAGCTATCATCCACAAAAAAAAGTCTTGGAATTTTCAGAGTGCAAGTCTTTCAGTTCTTTGGTTAAATTTATTCTAAGGTGCTTTCAGACATTTTGATACAGTGGCAATTGCATTCCTGAATTCACTTTCCAAACGTTCATTATTTGCATATAGAAGGAAATTAATGTTTGCATATTAATTTTGCATCCAGCCACCTTTCACTATTATTTTGAACAGATTTTTACTAAAATCTTTGAAGTCTATATATTGCTTCATTTTCAAATAGTGAGCTTCAGTTATTTTCCAATTTGGATACACTGACATCCTTTTCTATGATAATTTCACTGGCCAAGACATCAAACTCTTTATTAAACAAGACTGGTGAGTGTGAATATCATTGCCTTATTCCTGATCTTTAAAAAAAGCTTATGATTAGTCCCCATTGAGTATGCTGCTGCTTTGTTTGTCATATATAATCTCTATTATACTGAGATAAGTTCTAAATATACCTAACTTGTAGTTTTTTCTTTTAAATAAATTAATGCTAAATATTATTGAATATTTTTCTTTGGTTATTGCGATGATCATATTAATTTGTCATTCCTTTTGCTTATGTGGTACAATTAATTTATTAATTTGTATATGTTGAACCAACCTTGGAATTAATTCCAGTTAAATATGGTTATGATTATTTTAATGAGTTGTATTTGACTTCCTAGATAAACATTGACATTTTTGTCATCAATATTTATAAGAAATACTGTTCTGAGAAAATTTTTGGTGTTTTCTCCTTACCTGGTTTTGGAAATAGATTAATATTGGAACAATAAGAAAAAATAATTGGAAGTAAGTTCATCTTCACACTTTGAAAAGAATAAGTATTGGTGTTAATTCTTTTAAAATTTAGCTGGATTCACTAGTGAAATAACCTGGTCTGTAATTTTTGCTTTTTGGGGAAATTAGTGTGGTTAAGATTTCCATTTCTGTTTCTGTGATACATATGTTCATTTTTTTAATTTCACTTCTAATTTAGTCTTAGAAAGTTTTATGTTTCTAATAATTTGTCTATTTCCTCAAGTTCATAAAGCTTGTTCATGAAGGTATTCATAATTTATAATCCTCATTTTTGCATTATCTGTTGCAACTTTTCTTTCATTTATGATTATATTTATTTGTGCTTTCTCTTTGTATGTCTGGCTAACAGTTTCACAGAAATAGATTTAAAAAATCATGAAATTTGTTTGGAAATACAAAAATCCCTGACTAGTAAAACAGCCTTGAGAAAAAGTAACACAAATGGAGGTATCACTCTCCCTGACTTCAAACTACATTATAACAAAGGAGTAACCAAACTATAATTGTAGTGTAATAAAAACAGTCATATAAAACCAACTTACAAAAAAAGAGCCAAGAGCATATAATAAGGAAAAGACAGTCTCTTTAAGAATTGGTCTTTGAAAAACTGGAGAGCCACATTTAAATGAATGAAAATATACCACATCTAAAACCATACACAAAAATTCATCTAATGAGAATTAAAGATTTGTAGTCAGATGTGAAAATATGAAATTCATAGAAAAAATATAGATGTTACACTTCCTGACATTGACCTAAGAGGTGTCTTGAGAACTTAACTCCAATGTCAAGAGGAACAAAGTTTAAAATAAGCAATGAGATTGCATCAAACAGCAGAACAACACAAAACATATCCTACTGAATGAGAAAAGATATTTACATGTTATACATCTGACAAGGGCATAATATTCAGGATATATGAAGAACTTACAAACTTAAAAAACAAAAACAAATGAAGTGATCTGAATAGACTGTTCCTCAAAACAAATAGAAAGATGGTCAATGGGCACATGAAAAGATGTTTCACATCTCTTGTTATTAAGGAAATGCAAATAAAAACAATAATAGATATCTCGACATTTGTGAGAATGGTTATTTTCTAAATGACTAGAAACAACAAGTGCTAGTGAAAATGTGGGAAAAAGTGACATATACTGCTGTAGGAAGTATAAATTTATGCAACCATTATTAAAAAACAGTAAGGAGATTCTTCAGAAGATTGAAAGTAGAAATTCCATATAACCTCATTAATCCATTTCTGGGTATTTACCTGAAGAACACGACAACAGTAATCGAAAGAAATATTTGCATGGATTGATTCCAAGATGGTGGACTGTTCAGATCACAAACTCACCCCTCCTGAGAGACACACAACTATACCCTTTCAAAAAGAATAGAGATGTACAATAAAGAGAAAGAATACAAATATTCATAAATTGTAGAGAAGCTGAACTGTCTCAGCACCTGGTCCTAAGATCCTGGGGCCCATCCCCAAACCTAAGTTTTTGTTGTATATTACTCCCTGCTGCAGCTACTGCCCAGCTAAAGAATTAAAAATGTTCACAGGGGGAATCTGCTTTTTAACAGTTAGTTAATGGTGACCCAGGGAGACACTCTTTCCCCTCTCATAAGTGGCCTCTGATGGGACTGTGACCTACCTAGTCATCACCTCAAAGGTCTCTCTTCTTGTACCTTAATTTTCAGACGTGTAACTCTGAGGAAAACTTCTAATACCATGGCCAAACTCCAATATGGTAAGAAGGAATCTCAAGTCACAGAATAAAAATGACTAAAGTTCTAACAATTTTGAATGGTGCTAAGATGACATAACAGAAGAAAATACAAGCATTCTAGGTTAACACCCCATCTTAGACTCTGTAACCAGACACCCTAGCACAGAGCCACTATAACATATCTGAGAAGGAATGCACTGTATTCTAATCCATAGAAATAAACACAGAGTACAAAATAAATGATGATTCAGAGAAATACATGACAAAACTCCAAACAAAATATGAATGCAACAGAATTAAGTAAATTCCCTAAAGAAGAGTTTAAAGAAAATGTTTTAATGACACTGAATTCAGGAGGAAAATGGAGGAACAGAAAGATAACTATAACAAGGATAGAGAAAATATGAGGCAGTTCCAATTAGAATTCTTTGAGCTAAAGAAAACAATGGTTGAATTAAAGAATGAAATAGATGGGCTAAACAGTAGACTAAAGGAAGACTCCAGTCAAATCAGTGAACTAGAAGACAGATCATTGGAATATAGCCAAGCAAACAAGGAAAAAGAAAAAAAAAAAAAGACTTAAAATTCAAAACAAAGACAATATACAAGATTTATAGGAGAACATCAAGTAGAATTAAATTTACAACATAGGTGTTCAGGAAAGAGTAAAGAGAGAGGAAAAGAAGCATTAGCAGAATATAATTATACCTGAGAATTTTCCTAATTTGAGGTGTGAGGACAGAATCAGATATACTGAATGAGGAAGCTCAAAGAAATTCAAACATAGGAAACAAATATCTATCTATCTATCTATCTATCTATCTATCTATATATATATGTGTGTGTGTGTGTATGTGTCTGTGTGTATATATGTACATATACATACATATATACATGAGCCACTCTGTGATTAAAATTACATAAACCAAAGGTTTTTGAAAAAGTATTAAACTAGAGAAAAATTATATACAAAGGATCTCCTTTAAAATTCTCTATGCATTTCTAGATGAGATTTTATAAGCCAGAATGGAATGGCACTATATCTAGATAGATAGTTAGATAGATAGAGATAGATAGATATAGTACTGGAAGAAAAGAATTTCAAACCAAAAATGTGCTATCTTATTAAATTATCAACTCAAATTTATGATAAAACCTCTGCATAAAATAAGAAGAGACATAATAATTACCATATGTGATTAGCCCAAAACTTATCATAAACATAATTAATGGTAAAAAACTGAATGTTCTTCTCAGAATAGAAATCACACAAGACTGCCTGTACTCACCATTATTAACTAGCATCATTTTGAAGGTCATAGCCAGAAAAATTAGAGAAGAAGAAATAAAATAAATCCAATTTTGGAAATTGTCACTGTTTTTGGATGACATAATAATATATGTCAAAAACCTAAAGACTCCATAAAACTATATAATTAATAAATGAGTACAGTAAAGAAGCAGGTCACTAAGTTAATAGATACAATTACATTACATTGCTTTTTATATGCAAACAATGGAATAGAAGAGAGGAAAAAGAAAATTAGTCCTTTTATAATAGAAACAAAAATAATTAAATAACTTGAAATAAAGGTAAAATAGGAGGTAAAATACCAATACAAAAAAAAAAAACCTCCAAAATATTTAAAGGAATAGAGGAAGATTCAAAGAAATGCAAAGTATTCCATGTTTATAGTTGAGAAGAATCAACATTGTTGAAAAGGGTATTTTACCTAAAGTAAAACACAGATTGAATGCAATTACCATCAAAATTACATTGATGTAGATTGTGACTCGAGAGGATACATTTTCAGGTTGTTGCCCACAAATACCAAATACAAGCACCTATTTTCCTGAGACAAACACCAAAAAAGGACTGACACTTCAGCTGCAGGCAGAATAGTTGATGACTAACAGTGGGTGAGGGCACCCCACGCAGTTCTCAGTTAGGCCACAGATTTGGATTTGGGATGGAGCTTGGAAGTCTGTTAACACGTAGTGGGGTGGACGCTAGGGATTTCAGGACCAGATGCAGAGGCAGCAAGAGGTGGGCCCAGTGGTGCTGAGACATGGAGCCATGGAGGGTCGACTTGGGAGGGGATCAAAAGAGAGCCAGTGCTCTCGAACTGAGCTGGAGGTGTAGCCATAACCAAAAATCAAAGAAATTCCCAGCTCAAACCCATCCTACAAGAATTTCACGCCAGAGCCTTGGGTCCATTGAGTGGAAATCCCACCCACCACATATCTGCCACTGAAAATCTGGACCATCGGATGCCGTATCAAAAAGGATTGCAGTGAGAAGGCAGTCCTAAAACTCAATGCTACCTGCTAGCGCCACCTTGTGCATAGAGACAAAACTAAAACCTGATTGCTAATCCTGGGGAAGTCAAACACACAATGAGAGGGATACTGAATCCTCAGGAATATAAGCAGAATGCCAAATAGAGCAAAGATGCAGAGAAATACACATGAAATGATGAATCAAATAAAAAATACAGGGGACAATCTGAATACAGCAGATGTATGTAAATTACCTGAAGAGGAATTTAGGGTAACAGTGATTAACATACTGATGGGATCCAGAAATCAGTAGAGGCTGCAAACAAGAATATCAGAAAGCAAAGAGAAGAAATTAAACAAGACATCAAACAGGGAAGAGATATAATTTCTGAGTCAAAGAATTCAATAGAGGGACTCAGCAAAAGAATGGATGACACTTCCAATAGAATCAGTGATCTGGAAGATAGGAGAGAGGAACTCAATCAAGCAAATCAGAAAAGAGATTAAAAAAAAATCAAGGAATCTAAGGCAGTATTCCAGATCTCTGGGATAATATAAAAAGGAACAACATTTGCATCTTAGGAGTCCCAGAAGAAGAGAGAGTAAAGGAGGTAGAAACCATATTTGAAGAAATAATAGAGAACTTCCCCAGTTGGACGAATGAAGCAAGCCTCCTGATCCAAGAAGCTCAAAGAGTTCCTAATAAAAGAAACCCAAACAGAAATACACCTAAACACGTCATCATAAAAATTTCAAAAATACAAGATAAAGAAACACTGTTAATAGCAACCAGAGAAAAACTTGTCTCATACAGAGGAGCCCACATAAGATTGTCCGCGGACTTCTCAAGTGAAACTCTATGAACCAGAAAGGAATGGCATAATATATTCAAGGTGCTGAAAGAAAAGGATTTTCAACCTAGGATACTTTATCTGGCAAGATTATCATTCAGAACTGAAGGAATGATAAGAACATTTTCTGAACAAGAAAAGGTTAATTCATTACCACAAAACCAGCTTTGCAAAAAAATTAAGGGCTCTATAAAGAATAAAGAAATAACACAGAAAAACAGTAGGACAGCAAATATTAAAATTGAGGAAGAAGAGGACAAAAATTTGAATAGTTAGAATGAGTGGAAGATTAATATTCTTTCAAATAAAATCAGGTAGTAAACATAAAATTGTAAATGCTAACTTCAGGTAACCTCAAAATACATCCCCAGAGAGAAAGTGAAGAAAAACAAAAGGTGAAACCAATCAAAACATAACTGCACCCATCCAACCTAAAAAAAGAAAGAAAACAAGCTCTCATCGGGAGCAACATACAAAAGACAAATTATAATACGACAGTAAGCAGCTATATATCAATAATCACCCTAAACGTTACTGGACTGAACTCAGTAGTCAAATGATGCAAAGTGGCTGAATGGATTAAAAAGCATAACTAAATCTTTTGCTGCATTCAGGAAACCCACCTTATTTCAAAAGAAACAAAGGCTCAAAGTAAATGATTGGAAGACAATTCTACAGCCCAATGACACTACAAAAGAGCAGAAAGAGCAGGAACAGCTATACTCATATCAGGTAAAACAAAATTCCATTAAAAAGCATAACAAAAGACATAGATGAACACTACAAAATGATTAAATTTTCAATCCAGTATGAAGACATAATGCTTATTAACATATATGTGCCGAAGAAGGAGAATCCAAATATATCAAGCAAATATTATGAGACCTGAAGAGACATTGACTGCAGCACAATAATAGTGGGTGATTTTAACACCCCACTTACAACAATGAACAGATCAGGTAGAAAATTAACAGAGAAACAACCACTTCAAATGACCATCTGGAACAGATAGGTCTAATAGACATATATGGCTCACTTCACCCAACAACTACAGATTTCACTTTCTTCTCAAGTGCTCATGGAACATTTTCTAGGATAGGTCATATGCTGGGACACAAAACATCTCTCAATAAACTTACAAAGATTGAAGTCATACCAAGCATGTTCTCGGTCTACAATGGCCTAAAACTGGAAATTTACCATGAAAGAAAAGCTGGAAGCCCCCAACCAATTGGAAACTCAAAAATATGTTTCTGAAGGACTCTTGGGTAAAAAAAAATCAAAGTGGAACTTAAAAAATACTTAGAGACAAGTGATAATGAAGACACGAGCTACCAGAATCAAAAGCAGTATTAAGGGGAAATTTCATCACAATCCACATCTATCTCAAGAAACAATCGCAAACAAACAACTTAAATCTACATTTAAAGCAACTACAGAAAGAAAAACTATGAAAGCAAAAATCATCAGAAGAAAGGAAATAATCAAAATTTGAGCAGAAATAAACAAAACAAAACTAAAAGACAATTCAGAAGATCAAAGAAACCAAAAGTTAGTTCTTTGAAAAATTAAGCAAAATTGACAAGCCATTGACTAGACTCACAAAGGAAAAAAGGGAGAAAACTCTCATAACTAGTCATAAATGAAAGGGGTGAAGTTACAACAGATACCACAAAATTTCAAAGCATGATAGGGGACTTTTATGAATAGCTCTCCACCACCAAAGTGGACAAATTGAAGACATGACAGATTTCTAGAAAAGTATAGTCTACCAAGACTGAATCCAGGAGAATTGGAAAACATGAAAAGAACAATCACAAGCAAAGTAATTGAAGAAATAATCAAAGTACTATGAAAAAATAAGAGCACAGGACCAGATGGCTTCTCTGTGAGTTCTACCAAAAGTTCAGAGTAAAATTAACACCTGTTCTTCTGAAGATCTTCCAAAATATTTAAGAACAGGAAACTCTTCCAAATACTTTGCATGAGGCTAACATTACACTGATACCAAAAACTAACAGAGATGTAACAAAGAAGGAAATTTATAGACTAAGGTCTCTAATGAACATAGATACAAATATTCTCAACATAATATTAGCAAACCAAATTCAACAATGCATCAAAAAGACCATCCATCATGACCTAATGGGATTCATCCCAGGGAAGCAAGGAGGGTTCAATACACCTAAATCTATCAATGCCATATACCGTATCAAGAAGAGCAAAGAGAAAAACAACATGATCATATCGATATATGCAGAATAACCTTTGACAAGATCCAACACTGATTTATGATAAAAATCCTCCATAAAATGGGAATGGAAGGTTCATAACTCAACATAATAAAGGTCATCTATGAAAAGCCCACAGCCCACATCATAGTCAATGTTGGAAAAGAGAAAGCATTTTCTCTTAAGTAAGGAACAAGGTAGGGTTGTCCACTCTTACCACTGATGTTTAATATTGTACTGGAGGTCTTAACCAGAACAATTAGGCAAGAAAAGGAAATAAAAGAAACCAAGTTGCAAAGGAAGAAGTAAAAGTCTAATTATTTGCAGATGACATGATTATATATATATATATATATACATATATATGTATACATGTATATATATGTATATATATGTATATATGTATATATATGTATATATGTATACATATATATGTATATAGTAATATATATGTATATATATATAAAATTCCCAAAACTCAATCAAAAAAACTTCCATAACTCATCAATGAATATGTTAAAGTGTCAGGCTATGAAATCAAAGCACAAAAATTTGTTGAGTTATTATATGCAAACAACACACTAGAAGAAAATTAAATCTTGAATACCACACCATTTAAAATAGAAGCTAAATGAATGAAATACCTGTGCATATACCTCAGAAAGGAAGTAAAAAATCTATACAATGAAAACTATAAGTCCTTCTTAAAAGAAATAGAGGAGAACACAAAGAAATGGAAAGATACCCCCCGCTCCTGATTGGGAAGAATCAGTATCATTAAAATGACCATCTTATCCAAATATATAGGTTTAATGCAATTCCCATTAAAATCCCATGAGCTTATTTCCAAGAAATAACACAAAAAAATCTTAAAATTTGTATGGAACAACAAAAGACCCTGAATAGCCAAAGCAATCATTAGAAAAAGGAACAAATCTGGAAGGATTACACTTCAGACTTTGAGATATATTACAAAGCAATAGTGATCAGAAAATAGTGATCAAAATGGTACTGGATTAGTAACAGAGGCACAGATCAGTGGAATAGAGCTGAATCACCAGAAACTGACCCACTAACGTACAATCAGTTAATCTACGACAAAGGAGTCAAAAGTGTATGATGGAAAAAGAAAAGTCTCTTCAACAGTGGTGTTGAGAAAACTGGATAGCCACATGCAAAAGAATGAAGCTAGACCAAGGTCTAACACCATTCACAAAAATTAACTCAAAATGGATTAGAAACTTGGACAAGAAACCAGAAACATAAAGCTCTTAGAAGACAACATAGGAAAGACTTTCCATGACAGCACTCTTAGAGAAGGCTTTGGGGACTCAAGCCCACCACCAAGGGAAAGGGAAAGAAAAATAAACACCTGGGGCTATCAAACTGAGAGCTTCTTCAAAACAAAAGAAAGCATCACCAAAACCAAAAGGAAACCTACTAACTGGGAGAAGATATTTGCATTTGATATTTCCAACAAAGGCTTAATATCTAAAATATACAAAGAACTCATAAAACTCAACAACAGAAGAAGAGGCAATCCAATCAAACAATGGTAGAAGGAACTGAAAAGACAATTTTCTGAAGTGGATACACAGATGGCCAACAGGCACATGAAATTATGTTCCTACTCTATCAGGGAAATGGATATGAGATGTCATCTTACACCTGAACGACTCACTATTATCCGAAAGTCTGGAAACAACACATGCTGGTGAGGATGTGGACAAAAGGGAACACTTTTGCACTGTTGGTGGTAGTGCAAATTTGTACAACCCTTATGGATAACAACTTGAGATGCTTTGAAAAACTGAAAATGGAAATCCCATATGATTCCGTCATTCCATTTCTGGGCATCTATCCAAAAGATACAAAAGTGCCCATCCACAGAGATGTATGAATCCCCATGTTTATTGCAGCCCTGCTCACAGTAGCTGAGAATTGGCAATTACCTAAGTGCCCAACATCAAATGAATGGATAAAGATGTGATACATATATACAATGGAATACTACACAGCCCTTAGAAGAGATGAAACCCTGTCATTTGAATCAACATGGATGGAACTAGAGGGGATTATGCTAAGTAAAACAAGTCAAAAGAAGAAAGATAGATATCAGATAACCTCATTCATAGCTGGAATGTGAACTGACAAAACAAAGGAACAGGTAAAACATAACTAACCCTGAAACATTTGCAATAGAACTGAGGTTACCAAAAGGGAATGGGGTGTGTGGGGGCCAATGGTGGTGGGGCCCACTGGACAATGGGGAAGAAAATAGAAACAATAGTAAACATTATGTAGTTTGACTACATAAAACTAAAAAGCTTCTGCACACAATATGAAATTATCTCCAAACTGAAAAGGCACCGTGATAAAGGGAAGAAGATATTTGCACATTATACATCTATCTGATAAAGGTTTAATATCCAAAACACATATTGACATCACAAAAGTGATTAATAGAAAGAAAATACCAAAAATTGGGAAGAAAAGATGTCCCCCTTTATGGATTTAGGGAAATGCAAAACAAAATGAAAAAAGATACCACTTCATATTTTGAGAATAGCTATTATCAAAAAGACTGGAAATAAAACATTTTGGCGAGGTTGTGGAAAAATGGTAATTCTTTTACACTGTTGATGGGCATATAAATTGGTACAATATTTTTGTAAAACAGTGAAAATTTCTAAAAAAAAAAAGTTCCATATGTTGCCATCTTCTCATTTTCGCATATTTAACCAAAAACCACAAAACAATAATTCTCAGAGATATACGCACCCTTTTATTTACTACAGGATTATTTTAAGTAGCTAAGAATTATAGACCTCTTAAGTGCCCATATAAAGATGAATGTGTAAACAATATATGGTATATAAATACAATGGAATGTGAAATGATCACATTTGTAACATGGAGGCAACTATGGTGGATTATGCTAAGTGAAATAAGTTGGAAATAATAAGTTAAATACTGGATGATCTCATTCATATTTGGAATATAAAGAAACAAAGCAAACAAATAGACAGAATAAAAGTTAACCCTTGGACATTGAAAGTGAACTTATATTACCAAAGTTGGAAAACAGTGGAGGATAGAAGAAAGAAGTGGTAACAATCCAATCGGTAGTGGTAAAAGACAATTGGTAATTTGGTGGTGGACATGGTGTTTTATTATATATTTCATTAATAGTGAACCTACACATCTAAATTCATTCATATTATTTTGTAAGTCAAAGTTATCTCAATTAAAAAAAAAAAGCAAGAAATATATGAGCACCCAGGATTATTGCAGCATTATTTGCAATAACCCAGAACTGGAAACAAGTTAAGTGCCCATGGGAAAGTGAGTAAAGAGGTGTATACCATGAAATACAACTCAGCTATTAAAAAATATGAAATTCTGCCATTTGTTGTTTCAAATAGTTCCACACAGATAGACCTAGGGGGATTTGCTTAGTAAGCTAAGTGAAGGTAAAGATACATGATATTTTTCACTCATGTGTTCTGTAGGGAAAATAAACATATGAATCAAATTAAACAAAAATAGTCTTTCAATCTATAGAATTAAATTAGTGTTTACCAAAAGGGAAGGAAGGGTACAAGCAATCAGTTAAAGGGGGTCAATTATATGATGAAAGCATAAATGGTTGTTGGTATACTTACTGCTTTGTATATAGATGTTGACTTAAGATGATGCACAACTTTAAACCTATGTAACATTATGACACTGTCCCTTCAATACAAATGTTTAAATGGTGGGAGAAAAAGACTTTTGCTAATAACTTAAAAAAAGTGAAGCTATGACATTTGCATATCAGTTGTGCAATGTTGGTGGTAGATATAAGACCTGCAACATAAAATTTGGTACTTAGTGGAATACCAATCAGTAAGGAAAAAAAACAAGTACTGATGTGTATTATTATATAGACAAACTTTAAAAAAGCATGCTGATTGAAAAAAGTCATATGTAAAGGAACATGCAATGCATAATTCTGTTTATATGAAATGTCCAGAAAAGAGTGTTTGAGACTGGTGTTCAGAATGAGGTGATCGAAATGTTTAAAACTGGATGGCACCAATGATTGCAAAATTCCATAAATACATCAAAATGATTGAAATTTACTCTTCAGAATTTTAATTGTGCCCCTTTCCATTCACAGTCTCTTCTAATAACTTTGGAAATCTCTGTGGCTCCTTACCACTCTTCCAAATCATTGTTCTTAGAAATGATGCACCTTCTGACTTCTTACACAGACCAGTGATCTTTGTTTCTTTAGTCAACTGTACCTCAGCATTATTAAGATTTCTATATTACCAATTTCTTTGTTATTCCTAAATCCCTGAATTATAGCAAATTCACTTAAATGCAACAGCTAATCAGTAAATTTTTAGGGAACAAATGAAGGAGTTCTTAGTTAATAAATCGTTAAATAAAATTTTTCTTCTAAACGATGACAGGAGAAGGAATGTTAGTTTAAAAAGAACCTCAATTTTGTAAGTCCTTATAAAAGTGGGTATAAGTATTTGCAGCTTCTACCTGTATAGTTGAATTTCTTTAGCCTTGGCCAATATATCTTCTTTTAAGTTTCTTATGCACACTTTGATATTTAACATTTACCTAATTTATGCTATTGCATAAGAATTTGTTTTTTAATTTAAACATTTAGTGACTTGCTAATGTCTTTATGATTCAGATCCTGGAAACAGTTTTTGCTGCACATTTTACCATCTCTTTGTCATTCATTGATTTTTGAAAATATGAACTGTAGTGAATGGTGACCTTAAAGAAACAGCAAGAGTGTAGTTGTCACAGGTTTCTGTAGTCTTAAAATGATACCTATCTTTCACTTAGTTTCACCTTCACTTTCAATTTTATGCTGCTTTTTTATGTTCCTAATAAACGTTTTTCAAAGTGACTTTAATTTTCATACTACTACCTCTTTTACTATTTATTTCTTTGATGAACTTGTATGATCTTAAGACTGTTCTTCCTTTAGACTATTTCTCTCCATAGTTTGCATCGCCTCATATAAAAATTTTAGTCAGCAGGTATGCATACAGTGGAAATTCAGACTAATAATTTACATCCAGGAAGAAAAATAAAGTTATAAAATGCTGTTATCATTATGCATTGAACTTAAATGCTAATTTTTGTTGACTCCCCAATGAATTAAACTATGAGATTTGTTACTAATTACCAATTAGTATTGTGTAATCATTGAGCATCTACTATGTGTGACAAAGAAAAATTGAAAGTCAATATTTGCAGTCACCCCAATATTCAGTCTTCTCAGAAATGAGATAATTTTGATTTCTGAGTATGTATTGAGGAAAGCAGAGTATCTAAAGGAAAACTGGAGAAATCAAGAAGAGGTTAAATTGTGAAAAATGAAGGATAGATGACAATATGTTCTAAAAAAGTAGCTTAGTTATTGGAATAATTAGAATTGTATATTAGGAATTGGGTAGTAGATTTTGGGGAAAATATTGTAGGAGATTGATAGAAGCGACATTTTTAACAAAAAGAAATATTGAGAGTATTCTTTGGAAAAGTCTGATTGTGATTCGTGTGATATACCCTCTAACCTGATATAATTGGTAAAGTTTGACCCCACCTTTCAAGTAGTTTGACAATAGCAGTTGTATGTATGTGTGTATACTTTCATATATGTGCTTTGTCTAATAAGAATTACATTAACATTAGTCTCTAAAGTATAATGTGCAAATATGGCTAGACAAGTCCCAGGTAACATTTGACATTTAATCATATAGATAGTGGAAACCTAAGAAGACACTTAAGCAGATATAAAAACTAAATGTTATCACTGTAATTATATTTATGGTTATGCATATATTTATAAATATCAGATTCTAAACAGCACACTCAAATCTACCCTTTATTGAAAGAAAAGTTTACATTCATTATTCTTTTAACATCAACTCATTGAACCAATTTGTTATTATTAGGATATAATAAATCCATCTCAATAGCTTTTACCAATAAAAAATTATTTCACACTTCTTTCCCTCCAGGTTTGTATTTTTCTGCCGTTCTAGTAATGGGAAACAGCAGAGATATCATACATAACTTCAGAAAGTATATTTGATTCTCTTATGACTGTGTAAAGTACATGAAATTCTTAAGGAATTTTTCTAACATCATTTACTAAGTATATTAAGCATCTGCAGAGCTATAGAATATTTAAATATTTAAGCATCTTTCTTCAAATCTGGCATAAATGCCCATTTTAGAATTGGACTGGTGATGACAAACTTAATAGTTATATACAGATGTAAATACATGGTATGTACAAATTAAAGCTATGCAATATTAAAATGCAATGTGCTTTCAAAAATTAATTTAATGTAACATAAAAATAAATACATTTTAATCACGCAGGAGTTTCATTTTCATGTTAAACAGGCAGAAAATATACATTTGGCAACTCAGTTATCTAAACTTGATAGATTTAATTATACAAATCTATTATTCAATATATTCTATATTTGCTTAAAAATTGCAGATTTTACAAAGTTAAATTCCTTAGACTGAGTTATCCACACATACAGAATTACTCAACATATGATCTATGTAATTCTAACATTCATATTTTTTAATTTAGTTTATAAATGAGCACATAGTATTTTTTCACAATGAAAACTAGTGTCTTGTTGAAACAAAATGTAAATAAAATCAATATGTCATAATTATAGGGAAACAGTACATGCTTCTGTTTTTTTTTTTTTTTTTTTTTTTTTAACCTGGCATGCTTATGTATTCTCAGGTCAAATGACTTCCATTACTAGCTATTATTACATTTGGGCATATAATTAACAGGATAAAATAGCAACTCAAAGTTTAATATGAGTCTGTTTCCCTTATTGTTGTTCATATGTTTATATTGTGCTACCTTTATAGATTATAATGAATTTCTAATCAAAATCTAAACAAATTTACTAGCCTCTTGGTATTTAGGCATTTTTAGCATGAAATTTCAAATATTTATGATCAAACTTAAAGTTATGTTAGAACTAGACATCAGTAGCATTGCTAAAGTACTATTCTGAATCATTTTGAATTGAGGCTTCTGGTGACTAAGAAGTTAGTGGTCTGTTTAGAAAACTCATCTCAGGGTTGCTTGGTGATTCTTTGTTGATCATATTTGATGCTGTGTTTGTCAGGTTTAAGTTGAGGAAACAGGAATTATGCTAGACATTTCAAATGGAAACTGATTAGTCTATTAAGAGATTATAGACATACTACAAGTACAAAAGTAGCAAGTTTTATGTTAGGACCCGGAAGAGACTATCACAAAATCTAGAACGGAATCACCAAAAGCGATTCTAATTCTGTCACTACCAAACTGACAAGAAAGAAAGAAACCTCTACTAGAACTTCTTAGTTGAAGAAAAGCCCACTACAGCTGAAATTCAGGAATCTCCTCCTATTATCCATACCAGTGTCTTTCGGTATTCATGAAGTTCATGACTGGATGTTAGGTGTCAGCTGCAAAAATACATTTCACATATCCACAATTATTCTTCCTAAGAGATAGCCCAAATCTTTCTTCATCTATTTACTTTGATTCTTGTGGAATACGTTTCATTGCTGAAACCTAGTTTGTATTCAGAACCCTTGAAAGGAACTCACTAGAGTAAAGGCATCTCTCCCCTGTACTACAGGAAGGCACAATAGAAAGAAATGGGAATGGTTGCTGGAGTTAACTAACCATGTTCTACCAAAATGCTGCAATTATAATTATATTTGCAATTTTAAAATTTCATAAATTATTTGGTATGACTTTTCTGGGGGGATGGGCTAATTTGGTAAAATGGGTCCACTATATAGTGAAGAAATGAATTGAACTGTTCGAGGTAAATTTTATGTAGTATACACTGATTTTGATTTATGATGATGTATACCTTAAACCTATGCAATGTCATGATGCAATGTTCTTTCAATAAAATTAATTAAAATATGAATACTATTCCCTCAAATACTGCAATGTAGTTAATTATAAATTGTAGTGAAATTCCGTTTAAGGAAAAAGTAAAGGAGAGGAAATGATAGACACTCCCTTTCTTTACTGCTTTAGTGTAAAAAAGGTGCAGCTTTGGGCAAGCTATAATAATAGAGAACAGAGACCCCTGAAATATGTTTTTATCATCTCAGACAGTATTCATGGTGATTTGTGATGTTAGAATAACTTTTGCATATCATCATGTTGCATTTTAATCCTTCACATTTACTTTCGCTAAATATGATGCACAACATACATTATTATCCTATATGACATTTATTTAAATATACATAGTAATGACAATTACTAGATAGATTGTAGTAATAGTAATATGTAATGAAACACATTTTGAAATCTGCAAACTAAAACAGTTTATTCAGCCATATTGTTCATTGAATGTTCTGGTAAACTTTACATGTGCTATACCTGTTCTAGAAAGAATAAAAATCAAATCTTTTCAGGCAAGAAGACTACTCTTGCCCTATATGATTGAAGCATTGACTTTATTTAACATTGTGGGCTGCACTGCTATTACCTTCCCAGGGTCTGATAGTAATGTCCATACACATAAAATACTCTACAAGTCCTGTGACTGAAAAATAGCAGTGGAAGAAAAGAAAAAGGGAAGTTCTTTTTGAACCTGCTTTATTTTCACACAAAAGTGAAAAAAAGGGAAAAAATACACCAAAAATCCTACAGCCTCTGTTGCCTGATTTCTCAAGCACACTTTCCAGCTCTCAATCAAACAAACAGGAACTTAGAGACCATTCAAAGCTCCCTATTCTTTGGCAGATGCACACTTGTCCCTTCCTGGCAGAGGTACACATATTGACTGAAATACACAACTAGATGTGTAATGGCTTTTTTGCAACCTTGGATTGTTCTCCAGACCCTAGCCACCTACACCGAGCAATAAGGGGACAAAATTGAAGAAGCATTCTAGCTTTTATAGCTTATTGATTTTATATTTCTGATGTATTAGAGCAATTTTTCAAACGTATCCTCCTTACCTTGATATCTTGAGTGTGGAGAGAGAATTTCACATTTATTAGCTTTGCTTAGGTTAAAAAAAAAAAGTATATATATATGTATATATATATATATATATATACATATATATATAGTCAGTGTTATCTCAGAAATATGAATGGTTTATCAATTCTCAGAGTAAAATTCAAAGACTGTGTATGAGTGTTACAAAAATGCAGACAACACAGAATATACCCTTTCCAAGCAGGTAACAAAGATGATTTTGAAAAGTACAATTTCTGGACTGTGGTTAAACTCACAGATACTCAATACTTTTCAAATAGAAAAGTTCTATCATAATGGAGAGCATATAATGTGGTAAATACTTTTTTATTATCTCTGATCATCCGTGACAGCATTAAAGAAAGAAATGCAGCAGAAATATCTTCTCCAATGGGAGTCGTCTTTTCTCATCACTCAGAGACAAGGTGTAAAGGATTTCATGGTAAAGACTCACTTTTTGTATTTTCAAATAATAGGTGCAAAGGAAAATTTTTTTGTGGTGTCCAAATTTACTGTCTTATGCAAATAGTTTTCATCTATTTCAGAGAGAGTTCACAAGGTTGTATTTAAGGATTTAACTCGAATATTTTTAATTTCTAAAAATGGTTTGACATTAGGTTAAACCATCTCTTCATTTTTTAAAAATAAATTCTGTGATGTCACATATCTTTTAAAAAAGGCAAAAATAGCACTAATATTTATATTGTGGGAAAAGGAAAACTAAGAACATCAAGGACTTTTTAGAAATTCCAGGGCTTCCTACTTCCAAAAAGTATTTTAGAATTTTTTATAATGGCAAAAATTTGTTGAATCTTACTTTCCTTGAAGAGTTTTTTTCTGCAAGATTTAGCTATTATAATATATAGAACAAGTTAAGTTAAATATATACTCCTGGCTTAAAACAAATGATAATTTTGAATTTGAATCTCACTTAGCAATCTAATTTAAAAAGACAGCATTATGATAAACTTTCTTTGATGATGGGAGAAAAAATAAACTTAAATGTCAATGCCAAATCAATAATTGCATGATCTTTGCACTACACCTAAGAATACAATAGCCCCGCTTTTTCTGTGGACTGCATATTCTGAGACACCTAATGTATGTCTGAAAGCACAAAAGAACCAAACCCTAAATACTATGTTTTATTTCTTATGCGTGCATACTTGTGATGAATATTAGTTTATTAGTAAGATATTACCAACAATAACTAATAACTGTGGCTGTAACATTTGTAGTTTAAGGTAGGACAGCATAGCTAGCACTTCTTTTTTTATTCTTCACAATCTCATTGATAAATGATTCCTTCTTACTGTTGATCTTAGCAGTCTCAGCACATGAATTTTTATCTTCTAATTAAAATGAGAACTTGCACCTTTCTCTTCAGGAAGCACATTATGGCTGCTCTTTGGCATATCTTAATTGCCAGCATCACTATTCTTGCTCTTTGGGGCCAGTATAAGCAAAAGATGAGCTACTTGAACACAGAGCACTGTGGTGCCATAACTACTGATCTGATAACTCGATTGATTTCTAATTGACAAGCAATTAATATACAATGTGAATATGCTAGATAAATGTTTGACTTAAAAGTCAGGTGAAATGAGCAGATTAGCGTGAACTTTCATCACCCTATTTAGAATGACATGCAATTTAAAGCTTTGAATTTTCATTCTGGAATTTCTCATTTAATAATTTTGGACATTTCCACTGAAGGTAACTGAAGAGAGCAAAACTGGGGATAAGGGAGGGAGACTGCTTTATTCAGTTTGCCTATGAAGTAGAAATAATGACACTTAAATACTGGGTTATTCTGAAATCAAATAAAATAAGTGATATGAAATACACAGCAACAATCAGGAATGCAGTGTGCTCTAAAGATATGGCGACAAATTTCTTGATTGTTCCATCTCATCCCTTATTTATTTATATATTTAATTATTTAATTCAAAGGGGCATTGCATTTGGAAAGCAGCCCTGTTGTTACTATATAGGGTAGAAATAGTGGAGGATATAATTCAGGGACTTTAATTTCAACCCAGAAAAAGGAAGGGATTATATAAAAGGAAGAGTCAAAGGATAGCTCCTGGAAGGAAAGCATGGTAATGAGAGGGAGGTAATTTCACCTCTACACAAATTTTATTAAGCACTTACCTGTACTTTTCTACAATATACATAGAATATTTGTTAGAAGCTGTAAAGATTCAAACTATTTGTGATATTGGTTTCAAATACAATGAGTCTCTTGTCAATCTCTGGTCTTCAGCACCAACAGACTACTTAACATCATTTCCTTAGCTTCTGAAGTTTTTTGAAAGTTGTCGATTTTAATTTGCTTGTTTACATCTTTTGGCAAAGACCTACATGCCAGTACAGAACATACTCCCTTTGGTTAACTTCAGCAAACTCAGGTAGGGGTCGAGCATGATGGCTGAAAAACTGTCACTTTAGGTCTTAGCAGTTGTGTGAATGCACTGAATAAAGAATGGGCACCCCTAGGCTCCTTGTACATTTGGAGGAAAATCTGTATGGTCTCTACCTCTCTTCCTATCCCATATCTACTTTTAATTCTTGAAAAGCAAGTAAAAGCACTGGTATCAGTTCTGTTTTAGGAGCAGAGAACAGAGACAATCTGACAGCCCATTCTGTGATCATCCCACAACAGATATCTGGTGTCCAGCCAATCTTTGGAATTTTCACTGAAGTTCTGAGCAGTAGTAAAATCCCCTTTTCCTGACCCTGATGGCTTTAACTTCAATTTTCTGACAAGCAAGTTTGTTTTGAACAAAGGACTCAGAGAAGAGGATCGGAGTTGAAGGGAGAAGGCTTTCTAGTACATTGATTGAGAGCAATACAGTCTTAGGTAAACATTGACCTACAGTGCTGCTCCGATCACTAGCTAATAGATTATCTGCCAGATGTACACTGATTGTATAAACTTTCTAAGTATGTTTTAGCTTAAACTTTCTTAGACAGAATTCGTAAATGGTCTGTTTTTTCTCTGGCTTACTTGAATTCTGTTATCATTTACTTTTCATAAATGTCCTCTTCCATTTTTCATAGAAAGTATCCCTCTGTCTAACATTAAGTGACATTTATAAACCAAAATGCACTTGAAAATTAAAGAGGGTTACACAGATATTATACCAATCAGAACTCTGGGACAACAAGACAATTCAACGACCCATGTCACTATGTATTTTTAGACTGAGACATATTTGGCAAACTGACAAATGATCATTGTTACTTATTACCTATTTTTATTTCATCTATTCAGAACACTTAATATTTTGGTAATATTCGACTTGGATTAAACATTTGCATTTACTTTAAAGAATCACCTGTCATGGTGAACTGGAAAAAGATCTTGAGGTCAAAGATGTGGCTTCTGGTCAGATTCTGATACCTCCCTAGTAAGAATGATGAGGAACATGTGCTTAACTAACTGCACTTAGAGATGGGAGAATTAAATGACATCATATATTTTGAAATGTTTCATCCATTGAATATTCCTATGAAAATTTAAGAACATTATCTAAGATCAAAGTGTGATAAAATACAGTCATGTATTGGTAACACCACCTTTTTAGAATGTAATTTTTAGTACTAAAAAACAATTTTGTTACTAACAATCTAAAATATATATTGCTGATAATGAAGCTTTAGAGAAATTATTCTTTGCTTATTCTCTAGAGTTTATATTAGAAAAGTAGAAATAACTTATGGACCAGTAGCTCTTAAAGATCTTAAGGATTATCAACCCATATCAAAGTCAGGGAAAGAAATTGCCAATGCTAGAGAAAACCATGAATTAGTTAAGCTACTTTATAGATCTCCCAAATACCCCTCAGGAAATAGAATACAATGACCCATGTCACTATATATTTTTAAAGCAGTGACATATAACTCATTCACAGCATGCAAGGACTCTTACATGTCACTGAAGTTAACTATGGAAATATCTAAATTCTGTGGGAGGAGTGGGGGAAGTCACCAGGGGAGAATGACTTGAACATTTTAGTAAAAAAGATTTTAATTTACATTCCCTTCCCATGAAGGTCTAGGAGTGAAGTAACTATACTAAACTCTGGCTCTGTATTTGTAGTACTATTATTCAAAGAAGTAATCTGAAAATTATGTTTCGTGAATGAGTTTAATAATGTGCCATGAAAAGTCTTATAACCCTTGATTTAACCTGTTTACACAAAAAGGGGCCAGGTATTTTCAGAGCTAATACCATGGCACGGATATTATTTATTATGGTATAAATCTTACTAAAAATTCAGTTTTAAGTATCAGTTCCTTTATAAACTATATATGTACATTGTGTGTGTGTGTGTTTAATAGGTGTAGCATGGTAAGGTGTTCAGGATACCCTTCTGCACTGATGACTGATATTCATTTCAAGTATAAATTTAATAAATAAAAATAAAAGGGAGTGTGGGTGAGAGGGAGAGAGTGAGAGAGAAGGAGGGAAGAAAAGAGGGGGAAGAGAAAAAGAAGAGGAGGAAAGAGGAAAAGAGAGAAAACTTACTGCATTCTAGGTGATAGGTTATGGAAATTAAAAGATCCTTGATCACATACAAATTTTTAATGTAGGGAGGCAGACAATAGCATATTAACAAATAAATAGGTGTTTTTGTTATGTTAAAAAAAATGGAAATAATAAAGTGATGATTCAGAAAGGACCACAGTGAGTTTGGTAAACCTGGTAGGACAGTCAGTGAAGACTAGGAAGTGTAATTCTGATTTTGACTTGAAGGGAGAGAGAAAATGTTTAAATAATGAAGCACTATTCTAATTTCTATTTGTATCATTTTCAGGGATTCCTCATCAACAGAACCCTAAATACAGATCAAATATTGAATTAGAAAACTTCCACCTTTACCTCTTCACAAACTAAAAGGAAAGTGTCAGTAATTTTGCATAAATCTCAGAGGGTAATTTCAGCTTTTATGAGCATTTTAAAGACTAGCATTGACACTAAATTTTCAATCAACCAGCACACCATAGTTTAACCTTATGACTCATTAATATCCCAGCCAGACACCAGCCTGGCATGTAGTATACAAATGAGGTGCGGAAGCTTATGTCACAATTGATGTCTCCTGCCCTTGATAGAATGTTTCCATTACCTTGCTTTTTGAAATTAGAAATTACTTGGGCTGAGTATTAGGATCCTCTTCACCCTCTGGTCCCACCAGTACCTGTAAAAGCATCAATCCAAGACCTCATGTCAGAACCTGTTCACTACCAAAACCAAACTGCATCTTGCATAGTCCCAAAATATATCTTCATTACCCTCTTTTTATGAAAGTTCCCAATAGTGACTACAAGGTTTCAACCTGGAGAGTCATATATACTCGCTGTGATTTGCTGAAGTAGGATGTCATTGCAGGATTAAAGGGAAAATTTTAAAAAGGTCTCAAAAAATTATAATTATTACACATCAAGAAGGGACTGAAAAAATGATTTAGTCTATGTGCTGTTAACACAAATATGTATACAAAGACAAGCAGGTAGCAAAAATGAGTAAAGTAGGCTCAAATTGCCTCATTTTGGAGAATTTAGATTGTAGCAAGGAGAGAGGGAGGAACTCTATAAGCAAATACTGTGACCATGGGTGGCAAAATTGAAAGAGACTTCCCCATAGGCTGATACTTTTTCGAAAGTAATTAGAAACCCAGTCTATTTTAAGAATAATACACACTTTTAGACTAGTCATAGTCTCCTCATTTCACTGTGACATTGAGCTAATATAAACGATGAAGATTTTAGACAGAAACACAGAAATAGAATCACAGATGCCCTGATTTTCAATTCATTGCTTTTATGTGTGAATGAATCTTATTTTTTTGTTTCTGCTACAGTGGAGACAACTGAATCTCAGTAGGTCTTCGAGTTATGCAACTTTAGCTAAACAGGACAGGTTTGCATAGTACATTCTGTTACGATGACGTGAGATCAGTTGTTCATTTCACCAGCAGATTGAAGATTGTTGGAATTAACAAAAATGTGATTGATACCCATAGAAAGATCAAGCTATACATACATATGTGTATATATATGTATATATATATATATATATATATATATATATACATATATATTGTACCCATGGGCACTTACAGCAATTTACAGAAAAAAACACTTTTGAAATAGAGCATGAAAAAATGGAATCAGATATACATAAAGTTTCAGTCAGGTACAAATTAATGTTGATTTGTCATATCCAAGGAGTTTTTGAAAGCATGAACAAATTGAAAGAATAATATGTGCCAATAAGTAACTTTTATATGAAAGACAGACATGGGAGCAATTAATAAATTTAAATTCAGTAGATCATTTAAAAATTTTTGTGTAATTATAAATATTATTTCAATAATCATGGTAATAAAATCACATCACCATATATTCATTAAACAAATAGAAGGTAAAGGCAATATTATTTACTCTTGTTACATGTTCAAATTATATATCTATATATCTATATTACAGTGTTGGCATTTTTCTTAAAGACTGGCTAAAGGATAATGTCGAAGAAAGACTGACATAGATAATATCATGCTATAACTCATATTGAAGATGGAAGTTTATGTGTAAGAAGGGAGCACGCTTCAGTCAAAGATCTTTAAAAAGGAATAACTCTTAATTTTTATTGTATATATCCATACATATATCTGTGTATATACATTTGTATATGTGTGCTTGCCTTAAAATAAATATATATATGTCTATATGTATGTACATATGACTATAAAATTCCTATAAATTAAAATATAAAAAAATGACAAAAGTAGGAAACAATTACTGAACAGCTGATCTAAACATCCGATGGTTTCTTATATACACATTTTATATTTTTTTAACTACCATAGAGCTGGTAGTGAGGTGATAAATTACATGGAGAAGTGATGTAATTTATGCCATGGATCAACTTTTGTTGTCATGAATTTGAAGTCTTATTTAAAAATTAGTGCTTTGAAATTGTCAGACTTAAGGTGTTCGATGATTAAAGAAAACACAGTTTAAGCACATGGAAAAACTAATTAAAATAATATATATAAAATGGAATTTGATTAGTATAATTTCAAAACTTGTTTATTTATATACTTTTATCCATTCTAGTAGTTTTTTAGCAGTAATTATGATAACTTTTGTAGGTTTATTGTTAAAGGATCCTTAAAATACTTTATTAACGCAAATATTGAATGGGTCTGAAATTTCTCCAATCCAGTTATCAATGACATAACCACCATTTAGACTGCTACTATCCCTAAGACTACAAATTAGTAAGATTTTTTTCATTTCTATTATTATACATTTAGTAATACCTACATGTAGAGACTTTTCTAGAAATTAGGGATAATTTTATTTAAAAGGGGAAGTACCTTCACTAATGAAGCAGGGGACATACTTTTATATTATGTAAAGACAACAGATAAATTACATAATCACCTTAATATAGCATGTAATATAGTATAGATAGTATAAAAATTAGAGTAGTGAATGCTGACACAGAGTGTTGCAGGTAGGAAAAGAATTGTGATTTCTCTTAGAAATATATTGAATATCACATTGAGAGGTTACATTTGAGAAAAAGACTTGCTATTGATGAAGGAATAAATCATACAGATACTTCAGAAAGAACATTCCAGTTGTTGAGAAGAATAAATAAAAAGATCAAATTCAAAAAATGCTTTCAGGTTCATAGAACTTTAAGGAATGATAATAAGTAAATAATAAGATTGGTGAACACTTGGGAAAGGAAGAAAATTGTGAGGTTATCACATATCAGATCTTTAAGAATGAGGGGCTGGTTGTGGAAAAACTTGTTTTATAGGAAGATGGCATTTGATTCTGAGTGATATGAGAGGATATTTGTTTGTGATTATATTGGTATTCTCTTATTACATATCAAAGAACCACAAACTGGCTTTAAACATCTATTTATAAATTCATAGTTCTATAGGTCAGAAGTTCAAACATGGCTTGATTACATTCTCTATGCTCAGGGCATCTTAAGACAGATATCAAAATATTGGCTATGCTCTGGAGAAGAATTTGCTTATAAGTTCCCTCTGGATTTGGGGATAATTTTTAGTTCATTCTTGTTTTAGAACACCATATTTTTTTGACCGTGAGCCAGGAGCTATTCACAACTTGAGTCTTCCCGTATTCATCTTCAAAGCCAGTAATGGAGAGTATCCCTCAAATCAAATCTCTTTCATTCTTCCAATCTCTTTCACTAGGAAGAGCTCAGGGTCTTTTAAGGGCTCACTTAATTAATTCAGATTCATTCAAGATAAACATCTCATCTAATTTCAACTGATTGGAGACCTTAATTACATTAGGAAAATCCCTTAAAATTGCAACTAGATTAGTATAAATCAGAGCGAAAGGATGGTGGATGATCTGAGAAATCTGGACTTTATATTATGACTCAAACGGAAGTTAATAAGCATAATGAAATTGATTCAAATGTGCCCAAGACTTGCGTTATTTGTTAGTGAAGGTAATGCGCAATAGTGAAAATATCCTACACTAATATTGAAATAAGGTATTGGGTAGATTATAAAACAATACAATAATAATCGTTTTTAATACTTTGAAGACCTACTCAAGACACTAGAAAGAGTAAGATTACCAACGAACATTAGACCACACATTATTTTTATTGAAATAGAATGCAAATATTTTTATCAATATTATTGCAGTCATTTTTGTGGTTCTTAATCAAAGTATGTCTAAATGGCCAGGAGATTCACCTAACTTACTGTTTAATCTACAAATATAAACCTATGTCCACTAACATGATGGAGAAACTGCAGTCAGCCTACAGCATATTCAGGTTTTTTTTCTCTTTGTCCTCAATATTTTTAATTGAATTATTAACCATATTGCTTAAACTTCTCAATGTCTTTTAAGAGTTAAAACTGAAATAAAATTATAAATATGCTTCTAGTATTTAGTAATAAAGTGATTAGCTTTAGTATGTTTTTAGGTCTAGGTCTAGTTCAGTTTCACTGATTGGATATTATCAGAAAAAATTATCTGAACAGTATTTTCAACGCTTTGGTCCCTTATAGTTTTTCAGACTTTAATACTGCCTTTTGTTAGTGATACCTCAGGAGTAATAAAAAATAATGTAAATATTTAGTAAGTATAGTTCACAACAAAAGTAATTTTTACATTTGAAGTATGTTTTCAATATTTCACTCAGGAGAACCATCTGATATAATTTGCTGGCATATAACTTCATCCATATTTTATGCTTTTTGGATATAAAGAGCTACATGTTGCCCTTGGAAACATTGTCTACTGAGTTGGCATTAGTGAAATCCACTTGACTTGAATTATGGAGTTGGTTCAACCCTGAAGATATGAAACAATTCAGGTTTCTAAAAAAGAATAAGACTAGAATTGCCCCAAGCCCCCATTTCACACATCATCATTCAAAATATCTTAAAGGTTTACAACCTATTTTTAAATTACACTTCTCAGAACTCAATCTTTTACTCAGGGAATGTTTTCTTCTTTTTTTTTTATTTGTTGTTACTGTTGCTATTTTGTTTTAATTGGTATAATTGATATTATAGTGCAATTAACATTTTTATCATTCTTTGTATTCTGTCAATTTAGAGAAAGCTAGAGAATGAGATATTGGCAGGTATTCTTCCTCTTATTACATTGAAATTTTCTCATTTTGCATACAGATTGAATGACCATCTGTCTCAATTTTTCATCTCCAAGTTTAAGTATTTGAAATAACAAGAATTTGGGGAGAGTAAGAGCCTTTCTCTGACGTAAGAAAGCATGTAATACATGAAAATAACAGGTTATTAACAGTATATAACTTCAAAGAATTGAAATGATTCCTCTAACAGGTGACCTATTCCATCTATTAATTGACTTTCATCTCAGGTAGCCTATGCATTCATAGTTCTCTTGGCTATTTAGGCTTTACCATAGAACTGAAGTGTGAGCTTAGTGCAAAATTTTTATATACCAGAAATTGTCTCCTTATTAATAATCAAAAGTGTTGCTTTTAACAAGTTAATAACTCAAGTCTGCATTTCTGTGGCTACAGTTATACTCCTTTTATTTTCTCAAACTATGAAGCTGAATGCAGTTATCAATACAATGCTGTTTTGCAGTAGCAAGGGTTTGGACCACTAAAGGATGTCAACTTAAAGAAATGAAGACTTGGCTTATAGAAGAAATGAATGAGTCAATTTCCAGAAATGAATGAGTCAATTTCCAAATATATATGATTTTCACTGTGAAAATTTCCAGACCTTTATAGTTTCAATTTAATTGTAGTAAAAATAGTACTCTCAGAGTTTGTACTCAACTGTGTCCATTTCCAGTAAGAACTAAGTAGTAAAAATGAGAAATGAGAAAAATAACATAGCTAAATACAACTAAAAATCTAAGATTAGAGCCTTGATTTTTTTTTAAATTTTCAGAAATATCAATATAATTTTTGCCTGGGAAAAGCATTTAATTTTTGTATTAATCTTCCAATATCACATAACATATTTATGTTGTTAAGAGATCCTTTTATAATAGATATGGACACATATTGTTTTCAGTGATATATAGTAGTTAGGAGAGAGAGATTTTCTTTTATTTTCCCCTAGAATTCAACACTATAAATCATGAAGAAAATATGTATTGCTTTATTAAAACTCCGGGGATAAAATGAGCCAGATGTTATATACCCAATAAATCTGTTTCATTACATAATAGTCCTTTGACAAATTAAATTCAAATTTTCCACTTGGGCCATTCTGCACAGTAGTTCAATACTAAGTTCTGATGAATATGTAATTCAATAATCTTTACTGAATTTATCAGTTAACTCAGACAATATCTCACATTCACATTTCTGCAAGTATATGAATATCTCTCTCAAAAGAGATATATATTGATTTTTTTGTTCTTTCCTGATAGTTCTGTAAATTGCTCTTCAATTGATTTATCTGTTTGTTGAATTGACACACTCTTTGGTTATAATGATGAATAAATTCAATTAAAAGGATAAAACAATTTGAATAGGTACTACCTGAGAAACAAATGTTGCCTAGCCATATGGTTTACTGGAAATGTCTACCATAAAGCATAAATAAACTAAGAACAACACATACCACACTGCTAAGTTTGACTTACTTTGGGTTGGAGAGAAGGTAAACATTTTCAGTCACAATATGATTTTATTTTATAACTATGTCTTAATTTATTCTTCAATTTATTTTTATCAGTTTTGTACTTCATTTTTCTTGAATTTTATTTAGCAGTTTTTTAATGTGTACCTGAGATCACTTTTTAATATTTAGATGAAGGCATTTAATGTTTACACATGGATTCTTTAGAAAATGTTGACTATAAACATTAAAAAGCATATTTAAATCATTAAAATTAGGTATTTTTTCAGTGAAACTAGGTTAAATAACATTGCACTATATATGTGTGTATATCTTTATATGCATATTTACATATTCAGTCACTCTCATATATTTCATCTGTAAATATTTATTAAGTACTTTTTCTTTATGAGAGTTTATACTAGATATTTGAGATATTGTAGTTAATAAATCTAACGAGACTTATTTACATGTTCAGTATATATTTTATGTGTGTGTAGAGTAAAGCAAATGGTAAACAAATATGTAAAATAAATAACAAGAAGACCATTCACAACTATGATAGTTAATTTTATGTGTCATTGGACTTAGGAATGCAAAATACCTGGCGATTTTAGAAGAGATCTGCATTTTAATCAGTATATCCAGCAAAGATCTCTTCTTACCATTGTAAGCACCATCTAATCACTGAGGCCAAAAATGCACCAAAAAAATAGAAGAAATTCAAATTTTTTTTTTTATACAAGAGTGATGACATCTATTTTATTCTGCCCAGGAACATCATCAGAGGTCCTGATTCTTGGGGCATTTGAACAACAGTGGTCCCCTAATTCTCAGGTCTTTGGAATCACACTGAATTTTACTGCTAGCTTTCCTAGTTTTCAAGTTTGGCAATGGTAGACCATGAAAATTCTTGGCCTGGTAACAGTGTGAGACAGTTCCAATAATACCTCTCTCTGTAGATACACAGAGAGATGATAGAGAGATAGATGGATAGGTAAGTAGATAGATAGATGATAGATAAAGGTAGAGATAATAAACCAGGAAGTGACATTTTATTTTAAAGAAAAATGAAGGAAGAAGAAAAAGCATTGCAAAAATGAAAGAAGGAGGGAGGGAGGGAAGAAAGGAAGAAAGGAAGGCGCATGCTTGTGTATTTATTTATTTACTTATTTATTTATTTATTTATTTATTTATTTATTTATTTATTTATGTGCCCCTCCCTCCCACCCCCAAGCACATACTTTGAGAACCCAAATCCTTGGGTTAAATATGGCTTGCAACTAGCTGTTTCAGCTGCCTGAACTTCCAGGGGACTCCTTGTGATTTATTTGTTTTTTTATTTTAATTGCTTTGGGAAGTAACTCCAAGATTTTAAGTGGAGAATCATATGACACAATTGCTTAAAGCTTTTTATTCTCTCTCTTTTTGTTTATATTTTACTAGAATTGGTAGAGGCAAATAGTAGCAGAACGCTTCATAAGCAAAACTTAATAATCCTTCAGAATAGTGCAAGCAGGAGAGTGTAGCCATTGGGACAAATATGGTATGAACAAAAATGGTAAGAAGTGAACCAATTTGTAATTATTTTTAAGGTTAGCATAGAGAGTATTGAGACACAAATGCACAGTGATTTCTTCAGCTTTGTGAAAGTTAAATAAGGAAACCTTAATTAAAATCATAGTTGGTAAAGACTGTAGGGGTATTAATACTCACCATTGTTTGCATGCACTTTTCATTGCATTTTCTAACAGGAACAAGTGGACCCTTGCATTCCCTGCAGGAAGTAGCTTACTTTATTGCTCAAAGACCATATCTCCTGCCTGGCAACAACTCCACCACTGAGAAGTTCTGTAACTTAACCAATGAAAATATGTTACCATCCGGGATGTTTGCCCTTCTCTAATGAACTCTCATTCAGAACAGTCCCTTCTCTTTTTTCCTTTCTTCTAATAAGCAAGTTTTTCTTTATACTGTGGATTTGCTGTCTCATTATCTGAATTGCAATACCTCTATACTCCCAAATATACTCATTTTTCTAGTAAAATTGCCAGTTATATATATTTTAGGTCAACAATCACATATCTTATTCCATCTTTGTTTCATTTGTCCCTTTCCTGCCTTTATACAACCGACTTACATGATGATAAATCTTTACCTTTGGGACAGATGCAAATATATATACATATACACACATATATATATACATATACACATATATACATATACATATATAAGTGTGTGTGTATCTGAAGTGCATATAATTAACATTTCTTTCTCTATGATGGCTCAATATTAATCAGAAAATCAGTAAAAGAATGATAATCCTGAAAAAATCAAGATCAGCTCTGGCAAAACATTTGTTATACAGAATTATTGGAATTTGACAAAGCAAAAATATTACTTAAGCCTCTCGTTTTGTAGATGTAGAAATGTACACTACAAAAGAAAATGAAGTTATTATATTTAACAGCTATTCATAGTACTTAAATAAAATCCTTTATTTTTATTTATTTCAAATTCAGAAGGTCAAATTCTTTCAATTGAGATATCTCATGTTCTTTTGTGACTCTATCTGGTGGCAGAAATCAAGTCGAAGATGATGATGATGATGATGATGATGATGATGATGATGATGATTTTATAAATATTTTGTCAGAATCTTCACTTAAAGAATAACCTCTAGCATTGAAAGTACTTAGTTATCTCCATTTTACCTCATAATAGCTCAAAGAGGTAGCACTATGCCACATCTCGTAGATGAGGGATGCAAGGCTGAAAAGGTTGTGTCATTTTCACAAGGTGACAGAAATAGAAGGTATCAATGGCAAATTTAACTCTATAACTGTTTGACATGAAATACTGTACTTATAAAAACTATGTTAAGAGATATCTTAGAGCATCTACTTAAACCTTTAATTAAAAACAGTTTGAAAACCATCATTTAATTTTTATTTTATTTTAACCTGTTCGTAAAAATATTGAAAAGTATTAAATTCAAATAACAACCCTCTCTTCTCTGCTTTTATTGCTTCTATTATTGTTAATTTGTCCCCTTCTTCAGTAAGCTTTAGAAAATAAAATTGAAGTTTTTAGAGATATAATACAACATAAAATATTAAAATTGATATTTATGTACCCCAAATCCAACTTAATAGCTAAAATGTTACCAAACTTTTGAGACTCTGAGGCTTTCTACATAGTCCTATGAATACAATTCACTAACTTCTCCTTCCTTTACAAGGTATTCACTATAATAATGTATTTATTATTCCTATGGAATTTTGCTTGCAATAAGAATGTACATATGTAAGGCTTTTAATCAGTAAATATAAGCAGATGATACAGTGCTTTATTTTGCTTAATATTCTAAATATGTCATTAAATAAAGAAAAAAAATGAATTCAGTTAAAGTAGGACTATATGAAAAACCCTACTGCAGTAGGAAGAACACTTAGATATTGAGATGCAAGCATTTCAAAATCCAACAGAAAAGACTTTACTTTTATAAGGTTGGTAAGCACAGTCAGCAATAATCTTGAGGAAGAAATTGCTCAAGCAGGTATGGATGACTGGGTTGGTTTAATGGAAAATTTTCTTGCTATAGCTAATTGAGTATCAAAATGAGACTTTAAGGGAAGATATTCTACAAGCTTTGTGCTTCCTTGAAATTGAGAGTAAGCTAATACCCATTAGAAAAAAAGAAAGCCTGATTACATTTTGACCAAGTCACATCTGTAAGTAATTACCCTAGGACTGTCAGTGGTTGGAATGTCTATGTACTTGATGACTGGTAGGCATAAGAATGTAATAAAGAAGGAATTTACCATGACAGCAAGACAAGACTCGAGATCCCTTCTTTCTGTGAAGGATCTTAATGTATAACTACACGTGCAGCAATTGCACCTGACTGAGATTTCCGAAAATGCATTTGTGACTCCACATCAGGTAGAGAAAACATCCACATCAAAATGACATGCTTTAGAGGTTGACTATGATTTTCCCTAGACACCAAGAAAACTTGTGGATACCAATCCTGCCTTCTTCTCATGATAGCTCCAACACCAGAAAGACCCTGAAAGGAGCTTGTACCAATGTCTGCATCACAGTTTTTATAACTGCTGCTGCAGTGCGAATATCCAACAGTCTGACTTTGAAAGTCAAAGGGGATTTCATTCATAAATCTCATAGTACTGTAGGAAACAATGAAACATTTTGTAACCAGCTACATCCCCTATGACTTAATCAGAGAGAAAAAGCAAAATTGATTATTTCAAATACTTTTCCTGAAGTTTCTATAAGTTTAAGAAGATTCAAATGATACTAATCATTTTTTTATATATACCTTGTTTTGAAACTAGAAATTCATTATGACTAATGCTGAGAATTACACAAATTTGTTGAAATTAGCAACATGCTCTTGAACAATCCAGAAGTCAAAAAAGAAAACTAAATGGAAATCAAATAATATTTCAAATAAAATAAGAATTACAACATAGCATAACTTCTGGGATGCAATATAAATTTTAAAGTGAGAATACTGGACTCATAAACACCTACTTAAAACATAAGAAAGATATAAATAAACACATTAACTTTAAAGTTACTTAGAAGAATAGCAAATTAAACCCAAAGTTAGCAGAAGGTAAATAACAGACTGAGCAAAAAATAAATGAAATAATGACTAAAAAGACCATAGAAAGATCAATAAAAAGTTGCTTTTCTTAATCAACAAAATAAACAAACCATTAGCTATTTTTGCCAAGAAAAAAATGACTCAGATAAATAAAATTATACAAGAAGGAAGAGACATTACAATCAATTCGTAAAATACAAGTGGTCATAAGAGACTACTATAATTTGCTGTCAAGAAAGTAGATAATTTAGCAAAAAATGAATAAATTCCTAGAAACATAACTGAAGACTGAATCACAAGAAATAAAGAATCTGATCTGACCAATTACTATTACGAAGATTGAATTACCAATCAAGTTAATTACCTAGTTTAAAATCACTAATAATATTTTTTAGGGACATACAAGCAAAAATCCTCAATGAAATATTAATAAAATCCAATAAACAATACATTAAAATATGTATTCCCTAGGCTGCATTATGTTTCAACAGTGACAAATCATAAATGTGGTACAGCATATCAAAAATAATGAACAGTACAAATCATATGATCATCTCGGTCGATTCAAAAATAAAAAGCAACAAAATTCAACATTTTTAATTAGGAAAAAACTCTCCAAAAACTGTAGACATCTCAGCATACTGAATGTTATATAGGACAATTCCACAGGTTGCATTATACACAACAGTTTAGAGCTTTATCTTTATTAATAGAAATAAACAAGGACCCCCATGCTCATTATTTTTATTCAACATAACTCAAGAATTTCTAGCCAAAACAATTAGGCAGTAAAAAAGAAGTAAACAACATATATTTCCGAAAAGAAGAGGGAAAATTGTCTTGGCAGAAATTTGATATTATATATAGACAGCCTTTAAGTCTCCATGAAAAAAAAGTTAAAACTTATCAATAATTTCAGTGAAGTTGCAGAATTGAAAACCAATATAGAAAAATCATCTGTATTCATCAGCAATGAACTAAGAAAAAAATTAAGATAATTCCATATCCAAAAGTATCAAAAAGAGGACACAGCCAAGATGGCTGACTAGTAGGACTCTGTATTCATCTCATTTTCACAGACACAAGAAAATTACCTCTAGATACCAACTATAGTCTTGAAAAAGAACTGACATTATGGGGTCCATCATCTCCACAAGGAAAAGTGATAGAAAACATCAGAAAAGTCAAAACATGATCTCAACAGGATTGCTGCCGAGGTATAGGGACACAAAGTTGGAGGGAAACCATTGACACAAAGTCTCTTTCCAAAGACTGAAGGGCTTACTTCACATTTGGTGATCTAGCACCGAGAAACTATACTCTAAAAGAGAGTGTATATATTCTGCTATGGAAATGAGGTTTTTCTTTAGAGAACAATAGGGTTCTGGGGAACAGTTAACATAATACAGCAAGGAGAGCAAGCTAATGAAGTGTGCACAGGATTAACTAAAGGATTTTCAGTTTTTGACCAAAAATTTCAGTGGGAGGAGTAACAGCAGAATAAACTTGCAGTGAACAGAGAAGCTCCTGGGTATCCTTTTAGAATCTTGTCTGTGTCGTGCAGACACTGACAAACACCACATTGGAGTTCAATATTTTCACAAAATTGTGTGCAATAATGTGTGTGTTAATTATCTCGATGGGAGAAATCCTTCACCATATATACTATATCAAGTCTTTGCTTTGTATGCTTTAATATCTTACAATTTTATTTATCAAATATATCTTAACAAAACTGATAAAACAGTGCACAAAACAACATATATGCACATGCAAATTAAGAATATAATAAAAATGATTTTGTCTGAATAAGAGTATTAAAAAAAAAAATGAAGGTTGAAGAGAGCCAATCATGAGGATTCATGACATTGGGTCCAAAGTGTCATTAAATGGCACAGTGAAGATAGAAATGTCGCCACATTTGTCCGACAGATTTCCAGATTTGTGTCACAATATTTTGATGATGACCTAAACTTCAGATATTTTTCATTAAACAGTAGTCACTTTGACTACTGCACAAGTATCCCCTTGGAAAGTCAGAATCTTTTCCAAAACCATGCGATTATAGTGGACTACTCAGTGGAATTTCTGTACTTCTTAGTGATGGTGATTATTTTGGTAAGATTATCTAAAGTCTAGATTATTTCCCAGAGAGATCAGTTAATTGCAGGAGTTTCCATGAACTTTCTGAGTGACCCACATAGAAGCAACTATACACAACAAAGTTGCCCATAAATGATCTACTATGGTAGTCAAGTCCTTTCAAGTTTATTGTAAATTCTTAGGCTCTTGTTCTATGACTTCTTAGAACATTTGAGAAATTAAGTTCATAGACTCCTTTCAGTCCTGGAATGTTGCCCCCAAGGTTTATAGCTATAACGAATTTTTGTAGACTTTTTGAATCACCTAGTATTTGAATAACTTAAGTTAGAGATCATAGAATAGTTAAAATGAGAAAAGAAGCAAGTTTGGTTAAAGATTCAGTAAGGGTAAATAAGACTAGCTTAGATAATGGGATCTAGTTCAATTAGAAGACTGATACCAATAAGTATAATTGCCATAAAAAAAATGTCTTTGTGGAGCCTGTACAGAGTTCATATAAGTAATTGTTCAATGCATTGTACTTTGAAAACCGTATTAGTCCTCTTGATGGAGATGTTTAGACAGACAACTCCAAGAGTGCCCGGTGAAATCCTACTTAAGATAATAGGCTTATTAGGTACATATAACAGGCATGGAATATGTACTTCTTCTTTCTTGATAATAATTCAATCATTCATATTGATGGAAAAATAGGTGTGATTTTAAGTACTTAGACCTATGAAAACGGTTTTGGTTATGTTGCAATGGAAGTAGAGATTGTTCTTTTTAAGTAGATTGAGAATGAAAGTATCAATTGAAATCTGAAATCCATGAATATTAACACAACGTATGCCTTTAAATCTGAGGTAATTAACAAAATTTTGGGGGTAACTGAATGCTTCCCAAGGAAAAGTTGTATATACTAGCAAAAAGATTTAGATTTGTGAAATTGTACTGAATTGAGTGAAGAAACAACATAGATTTTGGAGAGATTATTAACAGGAGGAGATTTTGGGTGAGTGGGAGAAGGATATAACACCAACTAAGGATTGTTATGGAAAATTGCAGTTGTAATGGGAGAAATTACATGGATACCAAGGATAATATGTGTAGATGACAGACAGTAAAGAGGATACAGAAAAAGGAAAAATAAAAATAAGATTGGAAGTAGGTAAGAGATTGCCAAAATGACGAATTTGATGTGGGTGGAAACTGAGTACCTCAAGGGGTTCTCTGCTTGCTTCACAATTCTTGAGAAAGCTCTCTACCTAGTGTTATTGTCTGTTTCTGTGGTAAGATTGCCTCTGTTTAACTTCTTAATGGAGATTGATTTATATTCATATTAGCTTTTATATACACTTAATTGAGAGACATGAATCTATAGTTGAATCTCTTGTATTTGGGCAGCAGATTTTGCAGTGAAGAGGATCACAGAAAAGTTCACCATTTGAGATCAAGATTGATTTTCCAGTGATGTTGCTTTCTCAAAACCAAGTCTCCAATCTTTATTTTGTTTAATGGTTTGATGAAAAGACTGAAGAAAAAACCGTCTCAAACTATTGATGATAAGTATGCACATAATTAATAAGCCCTTATAATATTTTAGAATGTACACTTTAGTGATTAGGCTAGAATTTTAAGTGTCCAAGAAGAACAAAGAATTCTCATGGGTTGCCAGATATTATTTCTTAGGGGAAGAATTGATGCTACCCAGTAGGAGAATGCTGCAAGCCAGTCAGGTCTAAGAGTAAAACTGTAGGCTTAAGGGTATTAATTTAGGTTTAGGGAGATTAAGTTCTTTTTATTAAGCTTGGAAAATTTAATTGCAATGATGTTAGTTCTATCATCTTAAATAATTGAGGGTGATAAGTAAAATGTAAAGTGGAGAACAGAGGAAGAGATATTGGATTTCTCAGGTATCTTTACCAGTAAAATGGGTTCCTCTGTTATTTGGGTCAGCTGAATTACCTCTTTCTAAAAAGTTTAGTGATAGCAGAGAAAATGACCTTTTTTATAAGGGTCAACCTTCAAGTACTTAAATCTTGAAGGGACTTCCGTAAGTCAGTGAAAAAAAATGCATATGTCAGTAAGAGCATATTACACCATGAGATTTAGACAGTTAAGTGAAATTGAATAGCCAATGAAGAAAGGTCTTGCTAGAAGGACTCCACTCCTTTCTTTGCTTATCAGTTTATTTTTGACAGATGGGGCAATAAGACACCACCTGTTTTAGATAGTGAAATATCCCCTACCATATTATTAGAGCAGTTTATTTAATTTCTGTTTTCCATGGTGAGTAATTATGTGAAGGTCAGAGATTAAATTTCCATCAAGCAGAATTGGGGAAAATTCAGTAGGCCTAATGTCTGTCAGGGTAGACAAAACATCCAACCTCTTCCCAGTTGTTTTTTTCATGATTATTTTCTTTAAACTGTGAGATTTTAAGTTATCAAATTAGAGCAACATGTGTTAAACAGAATAGATTTAACATCTTCACTGATGTTGATGAGAGGGAAATGGCTTTAAGGGCTAATGGGTTAGCATATTTATCAGCCAGTTTATTTCCTTTTTTCATGAGTATTTGTCACTACTGGTCTAAACTTTTGTATTTAGTAAGACTACATTCCTTGACAACAAAGTTTTAATAGGACAGAAATATGGTTTCCATTTTAATTAGTTTCCAGCTGTGTCATAAATTCTCTGATTTTCTAAAACTTACCACAATCATGTAGTACTCTGAGAGCATATCTACTGTCTGTAAAAATGTCAACTTTTGTCTTTAACCAAGGAGCAGTCTCTTGTGATAGACAAAGTTTAAGCAATCTGAGCTGACTTTGCAAAAATTTTAGAGTTTATATGCTTTGGGTTTATATAACTTTGTACTAGCATATCCTTCCTGAAAAGTTCCTTCTGAAATGTGGAGATAGGAACAATCAATAGAAGATAATGTCTGTACTGTACTCAGGAGAGGAATTTCTGAAAGACTGAGTAGGAGTGTTTGAAGAATAATAAAATTTTGTGATTATTTTTTCTGTAAGGAGAGAACTGAGAATGAAAAGAGAGATTTTGATACAGTGGATAAGGGACTAGAAGGATTTTATAAGAAGCGAACCAGGAGAATAAAATATGCTGTGTGGCATAGGTTAGGTTAGTTTAATTTGCCTGTGATGCATAGATGCTAAGGCTATAGCAAGTGAGCTTATAAACTGAACTAATTTTGACATTGTCTCTACTACTTTGAAAAGAATGAGAAAAAATACAGGATTCAAGGTAAAAATTAAAATGTCTGATTGGCCTCTGAATTCCATTATATATTGGAAGTGAGATACTCAGGTATATTCTTCCTTTTTATGAACAAATAGAGACCAGGGAAAAGAGTCATTAGAAAGTCTTAAAGTAGAACAAAGAAAAGTGATGTTTTAGAGAGTCCAATACTATGATAAGTGCAAGTGTCACTGTAGACAATCTCCTTATTCATTTCACACGAGTGAGATTGTGTAGTAGAGAAGTTAGAAATCCACATTCTATAATAGTCTTATAAAGTTACAGAGTTGTCTTTGAGATTAGAGTAGGGGTTAATTAAGAATAGTGTTGTTTAAAAATCTGTGGCATTTCCATATGCAAGAATTAACTAGAGAGAACAAAAAAAAGTAATCCCATTCACAGTTTCATCAAAAATAAAGAAAAGAAAATACTAAACAAAAAACAAAGGTGGCGAAAGATCTGTACATTGAAAACTAGTACAAAACATGGGTAAGATAAATAGAAAACACAAATAGATGGGAAGATATTCCATGCAAATAAATTAGAAAAATTAGCATAGTTAAATTGGCTATCTTACTCAAAACTTTATAAATATTGCAAGCAATTCTTATCAAAAGATCAGTAATTTTTATCTCAGGGAAACAGAATAAATATTATTAAAATTTGTATGGAATTGCAAAATACCTTGAAGAGTCAAAGCTACCATCAGGAAAAGAAAAATAAAGAAGAAAAATGGAAGACTCATACTCTCCAACTTCGAGCTATACTACAGAGCAATTGTCATCAAAGCAATGTGGTATTGGAATAAAAACAAAGAAAACCAATGGAATAAAATTGATGGTTCAGAAATAAAACCACAAATGATTGACAGTTAATCTCTGATAAATTAACCAAGAATATAAAATGGAGGAAGGAAAGTCTCTTTAAAAATGTTGCTGGGAGAATTGGGTAGCAACTTGCAAAAAAACAAAACAAACTATATTACGTTCTAACTCTATACAAAAAAAAATTCCAAATGGATATAAAATTTGAAACCACAAAATACATAGAAGAGAACCTGTACAATAGGTTCTGTCAACATGAGAGATATCTTTGAGGAAACGACACCAGTGGCAAAGAAAATAAAAGCGAAATTAAAAAAATGTGATTGCAGCAAACTAAAAAGTTTCAGTTCACCATCACTAAAATAAAAAGGCAACCTAATGATAGGGAGATAATATTTACACATCATATATTGTACAAAGGAGTAATTTACAAAAGCAGACATAAAAGAGGTGATATTAGAATAGCTATCACAGAATACAAAGGATCATGAAATATAATGATCACCTATTTGAAAATAAATTCATGAATCCTAAGGAAATGGGCAGATTCATAGAAACCTACAAACTCCCAAAATTAAACCACGAAGATAGAGATAACTGGAACAGAACAATACTAAGCTTAGAAATTGAATTGGAAGTCTTCCAAAAACAAGAGCTCAAGAGCAGATGATTTCACTAATGAATCCTACCAACATTCAAAGAATCAATCCCCATTCTCCTTAGAGTTCATATGGCTCAATGACAACAAAAAAACAAATAACCCACCAAAAATGGGTAGAAGTTCTGAATAGACGTTTCTCCAGAAAGAACACACAGATGGTCTACAGACACATTAAAATGCTGTACTCAAATATCAAGAAAATGCAAATAAAAACCACATTGAAATATTATTTCATACTTGTGAGAATAGCATATATAAAAATAACTAGAAATAAGTATTTGCGAGGGTGTGAAAATAAAGAAACTCTCCTATGCTTGTGGTGGGAATGTAAATTCATGCACCCTCTATGGAAAAGAATATGGCAATTTCTCAAGAAAAATGTTGGAGTGAGGAATTGCCATGGAATCTACCATTACTGCTTCTATGTATATATACAAAGAACACAAAACACTAATCAGAAAATATATTTCCACTTCTATGTCCATAGCAGCATGATTCACAATAGCTAAAACATAGAACCAACCTAAAAGTCAATACAAAGTAAATGAATTAAAATCTGCGGTATTTAAACTCAGTGGAATTCTACTCAGCTATTAAAAAAGATGAAATTGTGTCTTTTCTAACAGTCTGAATGAAACTTGAGGTGTCATGCTAAGAAAAGAAATCAGAAATACACGATGGTTTAACTCATGTGTAGTATAAAGAAAAAATGAGCAAATTAAAGAAAAATAAGCACAGTTTATAAGACTGTATTTGCCAGAGGGATGTGGGTGAAGTAGAAAAGGAAGGAACTTGAGGTTGGATAAAGATGACAGGTACTAGAACTTTGGTGGTGGGAGCAGTGTGATATTCGCATAGACTAAGGCATGAATCCATTATTTTGAAAAGCATATAGCAATGTAAATACAGAAACGGTAGTAATAAAGAATGATGTTATTACAAACAGAAGATAAGACATTTCCCTCAGCAAAATAGTATTATTATCAACTTCTTATGCAAGAAACACTCCTAGAAAACTTTTATGTGTCTTTAAACTCTATTTTATATGCATTACAGTGTTGTAAACACATTAATTCATTCATTGAAAAAACAGTTATCAACTTTGTCAGTAAATAGTAAATAATGCAAATAGCAAATTGCCTTTTGGTACACTTAGGTCTTGGGCAACAGAACTGAACTTTATCTATTTGAGCTCTATGTCCCTTCTGAGGGAAGTTTCTTAGTAAGTATTGGGAGACATGTAAATAATTATTGAATGTTCTAGAATGAAGAGGGAGATGATCTAAATTTTGGATGAAGGTTGAATTTTGACTGAAATTTAGATATTTAGAATGGGGCATAATAAGTTGGGAAATTTGAAAATATCTGGATCATGATTGTTCAATTATATTTTTTATTTTCCATGTAATAATGCATAGGTTTGGGAAGCTAGGTTTTTAGGGAGGGGGTTAGTGAGATTGCTTGTAGGCCAACAATAAAATAGCCTAACAGTATAGTGAAAACACTCTATAAAGCATCTTCCAAACCTCATGTAGTCTCTGAGGCTGGCAATTGAATTTGTCTCCCTTGATTCTTTGGCTGATGTATGATGTAGTCCTAGACAACTGAATCGATAAATGTCTTAAGGAAAGTATGTAAAGAAAATCTTTGAACAATCTAAGAGTTTATGATCCACTGAGCAGGTGCAGAATGGCTAGGACTTATCTAAAGATGACTGTGCTTCATTTGAATATCAAAATCAAGGATCAAAGGAGTTTTATTGGTAGTTACTGAATAAGTGACAACATGACCAGGTACAAGGAAAGTTGATGCCTTTGCAGTAGACTTGGAAGTTTCTCCAGCAATTCACTGACCAATAGTCACTTGTTTTCTCAAATGAGCCCCCAAAGAGAATCCCTGTGCAGAGCACTCAGGAAGACATTGCTTTGAGAAAGATCTGTCTCTTTGCTTGTTACAAGTGAAAATACTTTCCTTGTTTAAAGAAACTTTGGTTTCTGTGTTTTGACCTATGATCACTAAGGGAATGACACATTTGCGTTTGGTGATAAAGTCGATATTTACCTTTAAGGACTCAGTTTTCCACATGTACCCATATTCTTTATTTTCTTTATCTATCATTCCTGTAGCTCACAGCAAGTCAGGAAATTGAAGGAACATGTTCTGAAGGTGGGAATTGAAAAGAGCTTGGTAAATTACAAGGTGAGCAAGAGAATAGGATGATCTAATACAGTTGTCAAGAACTACTGAAGTCTGAGGTTTCAAGTTTTAGTTCCTTTGTCAATATGAAATATTAACATCCCAATTAAAAAGTAAATGTCTGCCTAGTAGACTAGCAGAGCTTATAAAAAAATAAAAACTATGACATTATGATATCTAACAGATATAGACAGGGATTTAGAAAATGTCAAAACCTGTAGTAGGCTACATAACACAATCTAACACCACATAATGTTTTCTGTATTCAGAGATTAGGAGATGTTTAGGGTGGAGTAGGGGCCTCTAATAAGGAAGTGGGATGCCCATTGACTGTATCTAATATCAGCAGTGACCACCATTTCTCTAATCGATATGATTTCTCAAAATTCCAATCTGATAGAGAACTATTAGGACTATATTTGGATAATATATCTAAATTTAAGTATATTCTGAAAGCTTGTATCTCCTCAAAATCAATATGCTGAATCTTAATCCTCAAAAATGATGGCATTGGGTAGTTTCACTTTTGGAAGTGTGAAGCTTTTAAGTATGGTATTAGTATTCTTATCAAACAGACATTGCAGAGCTAGAATCCCAGGAACAGGGCTGAAGGAAGGGAACCTCGAAAGATTGAGAAAAACAAGAAATTAACATAGAGTGAAAGCAGGCTCAGGGGGTGAAGCCTCTGAGGACTGCTATCCAGAGTATCTGACTCCTTGCATATTTATTGTCATTACCCAGGGGAGTTGTTTACAATAATTGTTTACATAGCAGAGGTCACACCCAAAATGTCTTAAACTATCTGTTTGACCTTTAATTTCTTCCTAGATCTCAGCAGGTTAACAGAAATCCCTCCAGCCAAGGATTTCCTCACTGGGCAGGTACCTAGCATTCCAGGTGCCAAGGTTTCTGTTTCACTACCAAAGGCATTAATTATCTAGACTAAGCTTTTTCCTTATTGTTCCCCATAAGACATTGTATATATTCCTCATGCATTCCCCATTACATGAGGGAAGAAGGCAAAAAGGAAAGGCACTACCTATGAACCAAGAAGAAAGCCTTCACCAGAACACAATCTTTTGTTGGACTTGGACATCCCAGCATTTAGAACCGTGATAAATTAATCTGTTGTATATAATCTACTCAGTTTGTGATATTTTGTGATAGCAATGCAAACGATTTAAGACAGACTTTGTAACTACAGTCTTTCAAATTTGGTGATTTTTTTTTTTACCTGATTACAAAAATTTATGAATAGCATCACTCCTCTGATTCCCAACTTTCTGGGGAAAAGAAAAAGATAAATATACTCAATAGTACTCCATCTTTTTGCATTCAGGAATGTCAACTTCTGACTCCATCATTCTGCTTTCCTTACCAAACACAATGAGTCTCTTCAGTCAGTCAAAAGACAAAACCCAAAGTTTTTTTAAATAGGAAAAAGTTACTATTTATTATCATTAAGTAAACACCACGATAAGGCACTGCCTCCCTCATTGTTCTAATTATGAGCTTTTATTGGTGTTCAATTCAGAAAATCCGTGTCAATTGATTTGAAGGTTGCTGGAGAATATTGCAAGTTTACTGCTTAGGAGCTAGTCTTACTTACACGTCATCAAGTTTGTACATGTTCAAAAATGGCAGTTCAAGGTCATCTTGAAATCCGTCCTAGTTGTTCTCAGCCTGCTCACTGTGTGTCAGAACCACTTAGCCTAGTCAAGGATGTTATTCACTTCTTTAAGGCATTAATCTATTCTATTGTCTAGAAATACTAGGTTTTGAAAGGCATTCAAAGGTTTGGGTCTGAGGGATTCCATCAAGATTGGAGGGTCACCTCATGTTTCCCATTATACTCTTAGGATCTTTCATTTCTGGCCCCCTACTAATATAGAGACTACTAAAAATTCATTCAGAGAGTAAGCCATAGATAAGACAATATCTTCCTTTGTATAATTGACATAATTTTGATATGATGTTACTGCTCTCTTCATTTCTGCATTAAAGATCCAGCTTCAATACTTTCATTTCACACATAAGCTTTTGAGCTCTTCTTAGAATCTTATAACTCAGATACAGACCTTCTCAAAATTTAATGTGTATAAGATTTAACTATATTGTTAAAAGCAATTTTTGATTCACTAGGTTTGAGGTAGGCGCTAAGACCTTTTTACCAAACTACTAACGTATGCCAATACTGTTGTTTTGAAAACAATATTGAGAAACAGGTTTCTAGTAGATTTTGTGTAATATTAAAAAAAAAATGCATATTATTATTTGTACTTTTTTATCTTTATTTACCAAGTAAATTGCAAGCTTCTAGAGGAAAGTGAAATGACCGTTCATAGTGCAGGCATATTAATATTTATGTGTCTATAAATATGTTTTCTTCTCTGTCTTCTATTTTCTTGGAAAGTATTTTAAGTTTTGTACTGCCACCCTAAGTATCATTTGCAGAAGTAAATGAATGAATATTTAAGTAGTATGAATAACTGGGCAAATCTCAAAAGAAAGGTAACTATGTCATATTTGTAGATTTTGTATAGCTTTATGTGATTGAGGGAGAGCGGTAATTTAAGTTAATAGGATTTCAATGAAAATGGAAATCAATTTACTTTGCAAAAGGAAGTATTTGAAAAGAAAAGAACTAAAGAAGAACAGAATAGTGTTTGGGAAGAGATCTGAATTTACAATTCAGATTTGCTTATGTAGGGAAGAAAAAAATCCATTACAACCAAAATATTTCTTTTTGGCAAAAAAAAAAAAAATAAAAAAATCATTTCACAGCTGGGTGCTCTGGACTGGGTAGAGATTGTCATTTTCTAAGATATTTTATATTTAATGAAAAATATCTCTCTTTGCAAGGACATCTTCCTCTGAAAACCAGAAAGATATCATCTCTAACTCTCTAATTCATCAATGGAGAAAGCAGAAACTGTTTAAAGGTCGTATCTTTGTTTACTCTGCCCTTCCTAGCTAACATGGCTAACTTACACTTCTCAATCTCACAGCTTCTCTTCACTTGGTCTATTGGTATTTAGAATGGAAACTAGCACCACTACATGCATTACTCAGTCTGTGTTTCTCCCACGTATACATAAAGTATGCATGCTATTAGGATCAGTCTATTTCATTTTTAAAACTCTCTTATAGATTTGTTAGCATTTATGTGCTTATTTGCCAGCCTGGAAGAATTGAAAGGAGCATGGAGAAGATTTTCCCTAGTGCTTCAATGATTGTGTGAAAAAAATAAGCAAGCAAAAAAAAAACAAAGAACTAAATTTTGCTTTTGGCATGTTCAGACTATTGATAGATGTGAGAATCTTCATAAAAACACTCAAGTGTAACCAATTCTGATCAAGAAAGAAGACTGAATAACTCACAGAATCATTTCTAGAGAAAATTATTCTGCCTGCCTAATGAAATAAACATCTATATACACATATAAAGTAATTTGAAACAAAAGAGATGACAATAGTGCATTAATGATATAGAAATTAACTTGACTACAGGCATCTTAGTCAACTTAAGACCTTAATAGCTCTTAATCTTTAATATAGCTGAAGTAAAATTGCTTCTTAAAAATATGAAGGACCTGCTAAGTCATTTATTTTTCATGGACTGTTGGTGCCAAACATAAATACTGAGATCATCTCGACCTGTGTGGGTCTTTTGTACTCTATGCCTATGCATGAGGACCTATCAGAGGATTGGGAATTTGCCAAGCCTCATATAAAACTGCAATGACTTTTAAGGCCACTCAGGCCATTCCATCTACTCAAAAATGAAATTAGGCTTCTTTTAATAGACTTGAAGTCACCTAAATTTGACCTCTATCTAGCACACATTTACCCATCAAAATTATCAATATTGTGAGTAAAGGGTAGAAAGTTTAGAGTCAGTCCCCAGAACGTATCATTTGTAAGGTCTTTTAGCAATGTTTCTCAAATAAATTGGTTTTACAAATGCATTTAAAGAGAAATAATGAACTTTGAGGGTCACAAAGAAAAGAGAATATATATATGTATATATTCAACACAAGATTTTCTTTTCCTGCCACCCATTTTTTTTTCCTTTCTGCTCATTTATACATGGAGAGGACTCTTTCATAAGACAGGTAAAGAGACAAATATTATTGATTAATGAAATCAATGAAATTAATGAAAGTTTCACTCTGGTGATTTATCAGTATTAATTAGGAAAATACAGATATTTACTTGTATGTGATTCTGAAGATTCTGTAGTTCTTAAATCTCATACGGCAGGTCAAAGAGACTTAAAGATGTGATACTGTCTGTAATGTATGCCTTAGGAGAGGAGAGAAGGGCAGAAAAAGAAAGAGGATTTTCTGGGAAACAGAGAGAGAGAGAGAGAGAGAGAGAGAGAGAGAGAGAGAGAGAGAGAGAGAGAGAGAGAGAGAGAGAGAGAAATTAATAGGTAAAATTCAAGGTAATTTTCAAATGTACTTGACAGAAAAAGTAAAAAGTGCTTTCTTTACACATGAGACTCTGGGTATACTATGACTATATGAACGCTAAAAGGAATTATGTTAACGTTGTTTAGTTAATGCTTCTTCCCAGATATCTTGGGCATAATTTAAGGTTTATGTCATTTTTAAAATACGGCAGCCAGACGTGGTCTATTTTTCCAAATTGACCACTGAGAAGTGGAGATGCCACGAATCTCTGCAAGGTCATTTTTCCGAACTTTGAAGGATTTTGAGCAGTAACTGTTTTATAGTTTTGTGTTTTCCTCTTCTTTTTCTTCTAATTGGAACAGTCCCAGAATGAAGCTTAAGGCAGGGCCAATGAGTGACCAAATGGAAAATCCCAGTGGATACTCTTCCTTCCTTCCAGTAAAGCCCTGAATCTCCTTCAATGTCCAGGGAACTGAGTGAATTCTCAGGACAGAGGTTTATCAGACAATTCCCAGGTTTCTTGTGGCACTCTTTACGGTAGCTATTTTCTACATAAAAGGAATATAAGATAAATTTGAATAGCCAATTTAGAAAAGAAAGATGAAGAAAAAATTTATTATAGTATAGAGAAACAGTAAAGTCATAGTGATTATAACATTACCTTCCCAGAAAACCTAAAACTACTAAATGTTATTACATGTGCAAGAAATAAATATGAATTATTGAAAATATATAATTCATATGATCAAATTATTTATCTTATTTAAGATAAAATTAGAGAAGTTACTTGCATCATCAATATTATAATTGATATATACATTATAGATAGATCAAGTTGACTCAATATTTTCTAAGATAGTTTGTTATGTAAATACACAACATATGTTTTATCCTGCCATTAGTGATAGTGGGCATTTTAAAAACTATCCCCTCTGTGTATTGCTATTATAATTTAGCATAAGCAAGATTCATTACACATTTGTTCTCCAAGATTTTCTAGTATTTTTTGAGACTTTTCTTGATTTTTATGCCCATTGCTATATTCAGATTGAGTCCCAGTCATTTCACCAACATGGTCACAATTTAAAGAGAACTCATTCTCCATCTGTGATATCAAATAATACGTAAAAATTTATCTTTCAAGAGTAGAGGCAGTGGAAATAGCAACACGAACACCAGTAACACTTCCAAGATTATAACAGATATCATCAGCAGAATCTAAAATATATGCTGACTGATTTTAACCACAGTCATCCATAAATAAATGACAATTAATTGATATTTTAATAGAGTTCTACTGAAGTACAACTACTCTTAGCTAGAGCAGCCTTTCAGGGTGTCTACAAGAGAGAAATATTGATCACAGAGAATGTTAAATATTTTCCTTTCGGTATTTGCTGAACACTAAGTTAAGTGTGTTATATAGCTAAATCATGTTTAAGGCTTACTGAAAATGAATAGAATAGATATCACTATCCTAATTTTACATATAAAAAAATTGAAGCCAAAGAAAACTAAGTAACACAGACTAAAAAGGAGTTGAAATAATATCTGACTTTGACTCCTTAATTTCTTGTAATTTGTCCAGCTGCCATACATTCCAATATTCATAGCTACATTGAGGAGATATTCTTAGTGGAGTGCTATAAGGAAAGATATGATTTTTAAAGGATTTTTTTCTCAAAAATTGACCAAGTTAATGCTTTTATTTCTCCCTCTTTCAACACATGTGTTGAAATATCTCTTTCCTGTCAGTCTCATCTAGCTAACTATGAAACTAAATAGAACTGCATGAATTACAATCCAGCCCTCTCAAAGGAAAAGGGCACCTCTTAGGCAGGAGAAACAAAAAGCTTAGGAAAGAGAATAAAGCTGTTTTCCTAAGGGAAGAAGATTTCTAAATATCAAAGACTGGGCGGTTTATTGAATGTATAGTTCCAAGTCTAGAATCACTGATCTTGTGTTGATTAAGTATCTGAGCATTTTTGGAATAGAACTAGTTTCTCAGTTCTCCTCCTGGTTTTATATAGATTGACAAAGATAACTCAAACTAAAATTCAGTGCTGATATTTGAAATAAAGACTGGATGCGTGTCTGGTAATAACAGAAAACAAACATGGTAGATACTTTTGGTAAAGAACTGTGCCTTCTTGTCTTCATGCAGATGCTGTATCTTAAACATCTATTTCCGGTCTGGAAGAACGATGCTAGGAAAGTTTTTTCTTGGCTTAATTGAGATCATCATGTCTATTAATTTCATGTTTACATTTAAATTAAATGTAAATGCAAAATTGGGATAATGCATCCTGATTTATTTGAATGTGATACAATATCCATTTGAGTAATGTAAAGCAGTAAATCTCCTTAAGTTAACTTTATAGTTCTTTCAAGATTTTGAATGTTCTTTCAAGATTTTAGAATGTTTAGAATGTTTCATTTAAAAACCATTTACTAGATACCAAACATACACATACCCAGGAAATACTAGGTACTAGATAAAAAATAAAATAGTTTAACGGGAGAGAAAAATAAATATACTACCATTTAAACATAATGATTGCTCAGATAGGATAAGCCCTGGGCTTTACAAGGTTGCATATGAGTGTACTTAATCTAAGTGTCAGGAGTCCTGGAGGCTTCCAGGAGGTGTTAAAAGCTTGTAAACTCTCTAAAGTAGTGACATCATAGGTTTTCAAATGGGAGTTAGAGTTTTAGGAAGGGGTATGTATGCTGATAGATGGAATTTGAATGTTAGGTAAGGGCCAATTGATGAGTGTCTTTATTTTAAAAAAATAAGAGGTTGGGAATTTGTCCTAAGTGCTCCTGGAGCCACTGAAAGATTTTGGCATAGAAAAGAAGTGTCTAGTTAAGTGCATCCATCATGCTTTTGGGACATATTTTGGAAACCTGAGATTGGAAGGAGATCTGGAAAAGATATAGGTTTGATCAGTTCAAGACACATAACATCTTGAATCAACACATTTGAGTGATTGAGATTAAGAGTAAAGAGTAGGGAGTCATGAATGACACTTGGGTCCCTACTTTAGACAACTGGCAGACAGTGGTGTAAGTAGTCAAGATAATGTCAATTCGGAACCTGGGATCAATAGTCCTTGCAATGTTTGAGAAGCCACTCCTCTCTTTTGTAGCGCTCAGCCACTTGAGTAGATGGGTAAAAGCTCATTTAAAGAAAAACTGAATTACTCTGGTAGATTCTTGCCACAGTGTTACAGTCCTTCCTTGGGACATAATGTTTGGTTGGAAATTTAAAAAGAAATTATGACTTCCTATAATCTATTTTTTAATTATTATGATTTTCTGTATATTGATGTTTATATATATCCTCTTGGCTGCTTTTATATTATAAGACTAAGGGTACCATAGTTTATTACTCATTTTTACAAGCTCCTGTAGATCTAGACCTTTTAATTTTGCAGATATTATGGTAATGTAAGCTCACTGTTTTCTGTTTGTTTGATTCTCAGATATTCCAGGATCAGATATTAGTGAGTCCATCTCTATGGCTACTTATTTACCTTACCATCACACCTGACCTACAAAGCAGAGCCATAATTGGATATCTTAGTAAATATTACCCCCAGCCTGAACACTGTTAATAGATTTCATAAAAGATGTGTGCTCTGAGTCCTCCTTTAGGGTATTACCCTTGGATGAGACCTCTGGCCTCACATAACACATACATTTCTGCATTTACATTCCATTCAATCTCTATATTTCTACCTCTGCTGTCTATCAAAGTATTTCAGACATTTTCACACTGTTAATAAAAGATTATACAACTTTTTTGACTTCTAAGAGATATACCTACAATAACTTTGACCCAGTCACTGAGAAAATATCCCATGTCCTAAGAAAGATCACGAAATCTCTAAGCTTTTGTATACTGAACGTTACACTTTAGTTCCCTTGATAAAGAGACCCCATAATGTAATCTTCAAAACACTTCTGTAATGTGTGCCAACTAATTGTTCATCTCTTTCAACATATAGTCTCCTCCTTCTCTTACTAGGCCTAGACGTGTCCACACAGGTTATATAGGCATATTTACCCGCTTATTACCTAAGCAGGCAGGAGAGTTGGTAAAGACAGTTCCTGAGTGAGAGGAGAGCAATTGTCATGTATAAAGAACGTCTCTGCAGCATTTTCTATCTTGGATGAAGTGTCAAATCTTATTGGGTATTAACAGGTCATTTCTGTGACCCCAGAAGAGTCAGAGGTAACATAACCAGCTTTCTCAAAGAGAAGTCATCCACTTTTCTTCACGTCATGCTTCAGAGTTCCAGATTTTCGTGATGCAATCTGAACTTTGTGACGGAGAGAAGAAACAAAGAAAGAAAAATTTAGAGTGCCGTGCAGTTCTGAGAAGATTTTGTCAAAGCTTAAGGGGAGTTCTCAAATCAAATTTAACCAGCAGAAGAATTGCACATCTCCTAAGAATAAGCCTGCCTAAATATTCCTGCCATGCTTAATGTTTTCTCTTTACTACTATTGAAAGCATGGTAACACCAAAACCTGATGATAAAGGTCAGAGCCCAGTGTCCAGGGAAATTGGTCAATTAAACTCCTCACATAGATATATGATAGGTGCATTTTCATGGTCACTACTTGTGAGAAGTAGAACTACTTGTGAGACGAAAAGAACAATTGAATAAAGACCGAGACTGAATATGCTATTGTAACATGGTGACTTTAGCTAAATGAACTTCATTACAAAAGCAGCAGAAAGAACAAGGACAAAGGATCTAAATTTGCTTTTACTCTTGTGAGATCTCTGGAAATTAGGCTGCATTAAAGTTTTGATATATCTGCAGAAGTTTTGCTGCTCTGTCAGTTGATACTATAGCACTAATACAATGACATTTTAAATACTGACTGCTTCATTTTAAACAGGTTAATATTGCAAGATAAGATGATACTAGAATGAGGGATTTTATTATTTTTTTCATTTATTTAAGTTGTGTTCTATTTATCAAACCAGAATAAAAGTGAACTAAACAATTTTTATTAGAATAAAACATTTACTTCCATAAGAATTCTAATGTTGAGGCTTAGTTATGCTGTTTTTCTTGATAATATATTTGTGGATATTATTAATAAGACCTGTATCAATAAACCCTTTGAATCATCTTGTCATTATAGTAACAGTTGTCGAACATGCTGTCCTACCCACTGCTGAGTTTAATAATAAATGTTCTCTTCTTCGAAACACATTTCTCACTGTGAGAAATAATATGAATTTTTAATCTTACTTCATGTAGTTTTTTTCCTGTAAAATGGATTATTTCAGAGTCTTCAGAAATATACCTAGTAACTTCATACTTTCAGTAACGATTATACTAAATTTAACATTTGCTCTTCCAGCTCTTCTAATATTGTGGACTCAATTACAAAAAAACATTTTATACCAAACATATCACACTCTGAGAAAGTGCTGTATATATGCTTCTTCTTAACTAAGGATCCTGGCAAAAGTTCCTGCACCTGATGATCTTAAGTTGAAGAGAAAAAGTGAAATTCTGCTTCCAGAATTTCTTCATGGAGTGTAGTGGGGATCAAAATGAACTCCTCACTATAACAATCAGAACACCATGAGTAAAAACTATTTTTAGGATTGAAAAACAGAGAGATTGGAACTGAATTTTGAAAGAAGGAAAACAACTGATGTGAGACCTCTAATCACTGCAGTTGCTGTCTGGAGGCCATTTCCAGGCTTTATTGCATGCTGGGTAACACAAACATTGCCCAGCACTCTTTCTGAACTGAGAAGACAGATATTGTGGCTGAAAAAGGAATAGAAGTTTAGAATATTAGTGAAGCACAGTGCCAGAGAGGAAAGAGATTCCCGGAGAAATCTCTAGAAATCTGAAGGCGAATCCCTTTTGTCTTTGGCTGAATATTGATCTGCCTGCCTATGAAGCAAAACTCAAAAGTGCTAGTAAAGGATCAGCAGAAAGCAGCAGACCACTGAAATTCTTATAAATAACTACGGTTAGAAATAGTTTATATTTCTATTAGCTAGAATGGAAAGATATCACGATATCTGAAGGAGCAAAAAAAGTCCTCAAGAGATTCTGATCTAAGAATGATGCATTACCTTGCCTAGGTTATAATGCAATTTTCCTTTAATAAAACTAATTTTGAAAAATTTTAAAAATGACTGAAGTCAGACTAATGGCTCCCTTTGTTTCAATTAAACATGCTTAAAAGTCTCAAAAGAATCACATTGGTGGTATGTGATGTCCCTGTGTTCCAGAATAAACTCAAATATTTCCCCAAGGAATAATACAAAAACAACACAAAATTTTAAAATTTTCAAGTCAAGCATTCAATGAAAAATATCTAGGAATATCAGGAAGCAGAAAATATAAGCTATAATTGGGAGAAAAATTGATAAGTTGAAAAAGATCCAGAAATGACAGAGATAAAGCAATAAATAATTTAAATAAGCATTATAAATATGCTCCATATATTTAATAATGTAGGCAAACATGACTATGAAGAGGGAAGACATAAAATATATGAAAAAAGACCAATACATTTGAATCTATCAATAAAACAATCATATATTTTATATGTAAATACGTATATATATGTTTATATATATGTATATGCTGAATTCATTCATACACACTGAAACAGAAAGATAGCACCGTGTCCTATAATCTGTGGATAAAAGACTAAAAGGAATACAAGAATATTATAAAATGTTTTAGATGAATGAGAAGGAAGCACCGTATTATCTTTGGGATGCCTTTAAAGCAACAAACACTTAATAAAAACATTGATACAATTACATGATTATATTACAAAAAATAAAAGTTTAAATAAATTATTGAATAACTAGACAAAGAAGAAAAATAAATCTAAAGCAAGGAGAAATGAGGAAACACTGAAAATAACAACTGAAAGTAGAGTAGAGAAAATCAATGTCTAATATTTGATTCTTTGGAGATATTAATGCATATGATATATTCTAATGAGAATAATTATGGAAAAAAGGATGAAATCAATTGAGATATGATTCCCCTGTATATCTTTCATTTCTGCTTCTGAGAAAACACACTAACAAGTTTCATTCAGGACTCTTTTATAACAGTACTGAAAGATAAAGATGGAATTTCCCTCAGGACCTAGAGCAGGTTTGTTTGCTGCTTTAGATAATAAAGATATGTCTCTCTCTAGGGTAATTCCTAGGCAAGTTTGCCAGTAGTTCTCTCTAAAAGATTATGAGCTCCTGAGATTGGGTTCCACAACTGTAAAGAAAAATCAGTACCTGTATAACATCTACTTTAGCCACCCTGTATTGACTATGTTGGAATTGGGAAACAAGGCAAAGTGATGAGATGAAGAGCTGTCTCCAACGAAGAATTTTTGTCTTCTGCTAACATTTATAGAACTGTGTCAAATAATTAGTAACGAGAATGGAAGCATATGCATCACTGCAGATTGTATGGACTTCTCTCACTGAAGGTATTATGAATAACTTCAACCAATTACTCAAAAACTCACATCAAACAGAAACATTTTTGAAAGACATAATCTTACAAACCTCACTCAGAGAAAAGTGGCTATTCTGAATAATCCTCAACATCTAAATTACCTTATATTTAATAGAAGAAACAAAAATCAATATAAAATATTAACACAATGAAAATCTCAACCTGCCTATTTAACTCTACTGATGAATTAATAACATACAAGAAAGAAATAATGTGATTTCTACACAAAAATCTCTGTAAACTGAAAAAGAGCAAAGCACTTTCCACTAATGAGACAATGCCAAAACCAGATATCATGACCAAATTTGGCTTATCTGTGAGTGAAAAGTTGTTGGGACATTGGAAATGTCAAATATCAAGTAGCAGAAATATCTTTTTTACCATAAGAGATTAAAAAAAGAAAATCAACTGCATTGCTATCATATATAAAAGCTCATGATAAAATTTAGCATTCTTCATGATGAAAAATTTTAGCTAATTACAATTCTCAATATCTTCAAATCTATGGCTGAAAAGTGACTTATGAAACGTTTCAATTAGGACGGTTGATTATGCTACACCAATAGTCAAATTAAAGCTAACATTTTATTTACTTAGAATAGAAATATTTTATTTCTTAATCTATCATGAGTCATCAAAGAAATAATATTTTAAAGTCTCAGGAAACTCAACTGATGGTACAGCTTACATTTTGAAAATTACCCATGCTGATGCCATACAAAAATAAAGCAATACAGAATGCTTTAATCTGCAATTAAATTATCAACTTACAAGTAATAATATGCAACTCTGATGTATAGCCCAAGGACTAGTCACATAGCCTTACTCAAGCTAAGGTCATGCAGGCAATCTGTAAAGTGAAGACAAAAAATATTTATTAAATATACCAACTACATTATTATTTTTTCTAAATAACCAATGAATACATTAGATTATCATCTCAAATAATTATTTATATACATATATAAACAATTAAAATAGAATTCTCAAATGAACAATGTATCAGTAATAAACACTATTTTAGTTAAGTTGTCCTACATTTTTCTAATATTTATATATGTTCTAAGTTTAATGCCTAGTTTTAAAAATAATAATATGTGAATTAATTAGAATTCTATTGTTGAGTTACTCAGCAACTCCTGAAACTACAAATTTGACAAGTAATCTTCAAGGTTAATTTAGCTTCATCCTGCCTAAGAAAAGCACACTGACCATTTCTACCACGCCACATTAAAATTATTCTACTTTCCTATGCTTAACCCTAGGTATATATGTTATAGATCAGGTTTCTTCAGGATTGAAAAATTAATACTGTTTTAACTGTTTTCTTTTCTTCTTCTTCTTCTTTTTTTTTTTTTTTTTTAAGAAAGGTACAGCCAGGAATGAAGGTGAGCAGGCAGCAGGCAGGCAGGAAGAGAGAGAAAGAAGAAGCACCCTATTTATTTTTTGAGTCGTTCACACTGATTGTTTCCCACTAGGGCTTGATACTTGAATCCTGGGGTATTTGCCCCACTCAAACCCCAGGGTATATGGTCTGCATTCTTCCAAAGTGATTGTCCTACCTGCTTCTCCACCAGGATGTGCCAAGTGTTTTCCATTAATTCCTGTACCCCTACATGCTTCATGGAATGCTTTTTACTCTTTCCCTATATATGCATATTTACATTTATATGTTTATATATGTATAAATAATATGTATTTGCATGTGTCTGGATATCTTTTAATTTCTACTCATAAATGAGAGAAAAACTACTGAAAGGAGGAAAGAGGATTATGAAAATAATTAAATGAAAGAGGTAATTGAAAGAGCAATTAAACGGACAGAGTAAGATAAATTCATATTTACCCCTTCATAAAATAATCTGAAAAATTCTGTTAAAAATGATATATAAATAAAACTTTACAAAATTATACTTTATAAATTTAAAGTGGACAATTAAAGTTTAATTTCTGTCTAGGTAATATGAAACAATGTCAATATTCAATTATTTTTGATAGCATGCACATATATAATGCCATTAAATGGTAGATAATTTCTGCCTCTTAATTTCTTAAATTATGGACACAAAGGCATAGTTTTTATCTATTTACAAGGTATTGGTGCAGAGCATTTGTAGTATGTCTGATGAAAAAATAATCCCACAGATAAGTATCCATATTAATATTGCTGAGAGAGTATAAAATAATGGATAGAAATAGTCTTCTCACCTCGTATTACTTCTGTAAATATTTTATATAATTTTTCTCATTATTTTAACTTTTATGCTGAGGTGGTTACTATTAATAAAAGCAAAATGACAGTTCTTACTTTGTGTTAGTTTTTAAGTCAAAGAATCTTAAATTTTTAGCATGAAGCAACAATAAAACCACTAATAGATTTTTCAACAAGTCTACATATATTTTGTGTAGTTGCATCTAAATCTAAGATAGTTACTGTATATTTTCTTATATTTGTTGAAAAATGCTCATTTGGGGAGAGGGTTCAGTGGAAGTGTTGACACAATGCAATTACAGGTTTATAAATAGAATCTTTGATACTTATATTTTAATAGAAATATTGTCATGCTAGTTAATGAAACAGTTTGCATGGAGTTGTAAAATCAAGGATTTCAAGCAGCAAAATGACTGATTTCAAAAGGAAGAAAACTTTGAAAAGTAAAATTACTTTTCCTTGACTGTAAGAAGTTGAATACATGCAGCTTATCTTGTTGCTCAGCATATATAGTAAACCAATAATTGTTTGCTGTTTTGTTAGAGAAACTGAGGGCAACTTTTCCACAATTGAGATATAAGAAAATGGACAATGTTAGCAAGGTATCTTGGTATTTTTATTTTAGTAGGCTAGTGAACAGGCAATTAAAGATTTTTACCATAGAGATAATCTGCACAGGGAGACTTTACCACCAGTCTTCCTTAGAAACAATAGATTTTACCCTGAAAAATTATGGCAATAGAATACAACATGTTTGTATGTTTCACAATTTGAGGGATACATATTTCAAGAAGGATAAAAAAGGAATTAATTAGGTCAAATACTAAATATAATGTTGTTTTAGACTAATTCTGAAAAATATACAGTAATACCACGTCAAAATCATCCTTACTTTCCACCCCCATTGCACTAGAAAAATGTTATGCAGTTTATCTACAGAAAAAATGTAGTTTGCTAGGACATTTTAATATTATGTAGCATAAGTGTAATTCATAATATATGCATTTTGCCTATGCCTAAAACATACAGATATACTTTAATTCTCTTTGATGGAAAAATCTATGGGAAAATAGTAGCTACATCAAATTAGTGAGTAAACATGAACATTACATCACAATAGATTTTTGCTCATTTACTCTGACAAGAGTAGCAGTTTAAATTATTTATAGCTCCACTCTGAATAGGTTTAGTAAATGCCCTATAGTGCATTTTGTAAATTCAGTAGAGTCTTAGCAACTTCTTTATTAATTACGTTTATAAATTACAATACTTAACAAAAGCCTTGGAGCACATAATTGATACATTTATTTAAATATTTAGTAACTCTGAAATAGCGTACTTTGTATGTAGGGAAATGTAGCTAGAGATACAGGTTTTTTTCCTTTTGGGGAAAGATGAATAGTCAAAAAGTTATATAAATAAAAATATACCTTGAAAATTCTTCCAATTATAAGAGAAATTATACCTTCTGAGGCTTTCTCAACCTTCCTTGTAGATATCATGACACATAAATATGATAATCAATACTTTGTGAACTTCTGAGACTTGTTTATAATTATATTGTCTGAGAAGTTATCTCACATTACTGCGTCATTAGGGTAATAGCTAACAATTATTGAGATATATACAATTATATAAGAAAAAGACAGGAAAAATGCTGACACAGACTCTCGAGAGTTTGTGTTTTGACAGTTTATTAAAGAACGATAGAAACAAAAACCTCTCAGCTTCCTCTCTGCCCATACCTAAACACAAATACATAGAGAAAAAAAATTCTGATAATCCAATATTATTTAATTTTATCTCTATTTTTCTCAGCATCTTCTGTGCTGTATTCAGTAAAAAATTTTCTAATCCTACTAATGTATGAAGACTCGAGACAGAAGGCAAGGAATGGTAAGGGATACAATATGTTCGGAGCTTACGTCAAATCTGTTGTTGACAGTGGAGAGCAGGAAAAATGCTAAGGTCATTGCACACAAGAGTTTCTGACTTCTAGAAATCATTTCCAGATAAATAAAAACTGTACACTATTTTTATTCTTTGGTAATTTTGCTACTTACTCACGGAGAGACAGACAATAAGAATAAAAGACAATTCCTACCCAATTCAGTAGAAGTAACAGCTAAACCACTAAGATATTGATATGGGCTCTGCACAACAGATTTTACTTGAACATGAGATTTGAGGGAAAAATACTGCATCACTGAATCTGTGAAAAGTGAAGGTTCTCTCTGCAGTGGTTCTCAATTCAGCAAGTCCAGAAAAGTGTGCTTCATTTTTTTTTTTTTTTGATTCTATATTCCTCAGGCTTGACTTTGAAAAATTTCAAACATAATAACGTTTAAAAATAAGATAACATTTTCCATGATATTTCAAATATTTCCTATAGATCGTTAGTAAATTCTCTTCAGTGGATCTTCAAATACTGAAACCTCCAAAGGGAACATGAGGAATAGTACAATGAAATATCTTTGGAGTTCTGAATTTGGAGTCAGAAAATTATGATTGAACTTTTAACTCTACCTCTAACTCAATGGATGTTTGAGACAAGACATTTAAACTAAGCTTAATTTTACTTATTTATAAATTGGAGTTGTATTTTGTTCAGAAGTTTGGTTATCGTGGAAATGAAGAGATCAAAAAAAAATAATCTAATAAAAACAGTAGCATGTTCACATAGAGAAAAATATATTTATTTTAAAGATATGGTTATTCCAATTCATTATTCATGTAGAACTATTTTGTAATAGCTAAGTTGCTCATATATATGATATGTATATATAATATATGCATATGTACCATGTATACATATATACCTTATATAATACAGAGTATATATAAGCAGTTTCAAATATCTCCATTCTCATGTATATAGTATAGTCCACTTTTAGAGAATATGTATACATCCATTGTTGACTGCTGCATTTGCCAACATTTGGAGTTAAAGAAAAAACATGAACTTTTAAAAGCTGTAGGTCTGACAGGGAGAAATTTAATCAATTAGGAAGCTTAAAGAAAGAAAAAGACTAAAATATGTTTCCATTTGTTTCTCTTTCACATACTTGTTAGTTATATTTCAGTAGGTCTATGTATTATTTAAGGGTTTCTTAAATGTGTTCTCTCACCTTATGAGGTAAGAAAAGAAAAGCGAACCTCAGATGATCTATTACCATAGTCATAAAAACATTAAGTAGATGAACACATGTAAAGCATTAGAATTAATTCAATTTTTGGACACAATTTTATCACCATGTACAAAAGACTAAGCTATTCTTATATAAAATAACTTTGCAACTTTGGAACATTGTTTATTACTATAACTTTAAAATAGAAAATAATTATATTTTCACTCACTATAGTCTTTTTTGCTTAAAATAAAGTGAGACATCTCTCTTTGACCTGTATTTAACCTGTATAAGATGAAAATGTTGCAAACCTTTTATGCTCTTTGGCTATGAAATGAATGAGTAGTCTCAGTTGCTGCTTTACAAGAACATTAATGTGGCATGATCTATAAGCCAGTATCTCTTTCAATCTTGCAATAATTCTTTGCATTTGATGAAAAATGGAAATAAAATTTTGTGAAATCAGGAATTCATTCAATAGTTATACTTAATGGGAAGGAGGGAATTTTTCAAATAAATTATCTGTCTTTTATTGATTCTCCACATCATAAACCCTTATCGCAAATCAACTCCTCTGATAATAAGGCACCGAAATCATCAGCCCTCACACACAGGCAACAACAGGACCATGGTGCAGGAGTGAGGGGAGAGTCTATAGATACACTTAATGGAAAGATGAGAAATGAGACAGTGACAGAGTGAAAACTTGTGCCAAATGTGTAGTCAAAACCAGAGGAGAGTCTTCTGTGGAAATCGAAGTAAAATAAATCTTTCAACGAGCAGCTAGGATGATATCTAGAGTGTCACTTTCTTCAACACTCCTGAGCCCCAAAAGAAAACTAGAACTGAGACTATAAAAATAGAAATACAAAGAATCTCTACTAAATTTGGAGTTGTTTTCTTGAAGAGGGAAAATGATAACAACTTGCAGCATTTCCCCCAATGTAGAGCAAAGTGGCAGTAGGGCTGGATGCCCATGTCAGAAAGAAATGGACTATTGATCCAACTTTGTGAGCCCTCTAAACAAGAAGATTAGATCACCACACAAATGATTGTGAAGATAGTTTGCCTGGAGACCCAACCTGTAGCATGAATATTGGGAGCTGGAACAGTAAGATGAAAAAAATGATGACTATGAATAGAGAATGAAAGGGAGGTAATGAATGTATAATGTTCAGGACAGGCTATTAATGTATATCTTATGTGGAGCCAAAGGTCCGTTCTCTCTTAAACTGACTATAAAAAGCATGCACATTGGTAAATTTTTTGACTTCAAGGTACAAATTGTTGCATCAGCTCCCTGTGCCTAGTTCATACATATGATTTAACACATAGCAAAAGATTAATTTCTTGGGATAATTCAGAATGAATTTCATCTCTTGCCAGAAAATAAACCTTAAGCCAGAAAGTACTATAAACCTGATATTGGTGTCTGTTCATAGTCAGCTCATGGAATTGGTATTGCATAATGCGCATTTTCAGATAAAGGTTTACTTATTTCCACCTCTACTGTTTACTTCTCAGTAGTGTTCCTGTACAATCACTCTGTGTTTGGAAACTCTTCATACTGTGAGTCATCAGTCATTCTGATTCCTGCAAAGTATACCTACTCTCTTGATGTAAGCAAAAATAATACATCATACATGACAAATTCAAATTCAGACTAGCTGAAAGAATTCCGACAGTAATTCAATTAACCTCAGGTAAGCACTTTTTGTTAAGTGAGGTATGTAAGTCATACTGTTTGAGAAAAGAGTTATTCAAAACAGATCAGTGTAGAGTGAGAGTTTGCAGACATGGATATTTTTTGTCTTTACTGTTAAAATACTATAATATTTTCTGTTAATTTAAGTACTCTGCTATTAATGTTTTTTGTTTCCCCCAGTGGAAAATATAATTATATTTACTTTATTTTATTAAAATACTGTAGGCCTTGCCTGGGTGGCCTAGAGGTCTGGCACACCTTGGAGCAGGCCCACATACATCCCAAGGTCCTGGGTTCAAGACTCAGGGCCAGGGGAGCATTCAATGTGAATACCTAAATAAAAATGAAGTTCTTTTTCTACCTCTCTCTTCCCATCTGCCTACTTGACTTCATTCCTACCTGCACAATTCCTTCAAAAAAAAAAAAAAAATCCTACAAGACTGATGCAAACTAAGTGTATACAGTAAGTTAGTGATACTATTATATACACTGAAATTAACCAATTCCTTCAACTCAGTATGCTTATTTCTTAAGCAAAACTCTCACCTTTTGTAAACAGCCTCTGCAAGGCTTATGAAACTCTGGGAAAGCTGATTTACGAAACCCACATTTGCATGAAATTTAGTTTATGATGGAAAACTAATCAATTCGCACAAAAAAGATTATTGCTTAGTATCTCAGAATGTGTTAGTTGGTCGCCATATTATTATCCTAATTGGACAAATTATTTAAAAATTACAACTTTTTTTTAACATGGTGAATCTGTCTTGAAAATTGAGTGATTCTACAACAAATCCTTAAAGGAATATGCTTGCCTATACAGCAGGAAGAGTTGTGTTTATCAGTATAATATTCTCTAAACTGTGTTAAAGACACTGCAATGGTGTATTTGCTTTTGTCATTCTAATTCAGAAGAAATGTTTCACAAAGTGCACCTTTTGATGGCTTCCATCACCTTTTGTATTTAGTATTGCTTCTTCACTTTTCACATTTCAGTATCTTTTATAACACATCAGGATTTCTCACTATCATGTTTTAAGTTGATGATACTTCAGTACAACTGCTTCTCAATAGCCTATTGGGGGAAAGATAGGGCAGCTGACTTCATAAAGAACACCAAATGTGTTTTAATATGCTTTCTGCTGGGAAATATTTCTGCTAATAGGATATAATAATCATTGTAAACCATAAGCTCTGTCCTTTTACTGAACTTTGCCTTTTTTTTTACTTTTTATTCTTTATGTTGAGCAATTCTTTCTCATTAATTTGTCTTACTTCATTCTCCTCCCACTGTCCTTATCACTCATATTCACTCACTTTAAAAAGTTAACTCAACAGTATATTTATATTTAACTTTTCATGGGATGTACTCTCTCTGTTTTTGCTACCAAATATTTTTGACTTTAAAATAAATGTTTTTCATTCTCTTTCATAATTTTATGGACATAAGTGTGAGTACATGCACATTAATTATAGTTACAGTCATAATTAATTCACAATTTTGGATGCCAAGGTAAAGAAATTTTACCAAGTAAGTTATGCCGTATTACCTCTAAGATCTAGTGCCAGAAAGAACATAAGTATTCAGTGTTAGATTACCTTTCTGTGGGTATTGAACTCTTATTGCTTGGTGGGAAACATGAGGTAATGTGATTCTATTCTTGCTGACAAAATTGGCATTTGGAGCATAATTAAGAAGTAGTCAAACAGAAAATTAACATTTATATAAGTAGCATAAAGGTCTGATGATTCCAGTGACTCATAATAACCCCCTTGCCTTTCTTAATTCCTTGAATTATTTTTCCTAGTATAAATGCCTTTTCAGACTCAATTTTGTGAGGTTGATCTAATTTCTTATTGATAGAAAGTATTTTGAGGCAAAAGTCCTGAACTCACTATTGCTTTGCTCATTGACAAAAGTGTGGTCTGCACTTTTAAGTGAGTAAACTGAGCTTTCTATTTATAGACCAGGTCTTGAAAAGACTTCATCTAACCCAACTAGAGGTTTTTAACTGTATGTTGTGTTGAGTTGAAAGAATTTCGAAACAGCAGCTCTTATTTTGTAGTATGCTCAATAATCTGATTAAAGCTATTTGCTTTCTCCTTTAACGGAAAAACACAAATGCATGAACTTCACACACTTTGTAAAAATTTGTTAATTGATTATTTGGGACCTCACAATATGGACCTTGGATTAAGAGTTTCAGTTTTCGTAGTGACAATTCAGTCACCTTGTAGAAAGTACACACTCAGTTTTTGTATTTAAGCAGTTTAGCCTATAATTCTTAATCTGAAGAAGATATTTAGGTTTCTCACAATTCAGAACAATAGCTCATCTTTTCTCATCTAGTTGACAAAATCTGTACCACAGAGACTACATCATTTTTTTTGCAATTAAATTTCTTATTTAAGTTTTATTCTACCAATGAGATGACCCAGTTTGATATTTGGAAAATACATCTGAGGTAAGAGCTCACATTTCTTCTGTAGTGATTTTTGGGAAGCCAGGTGAGACAGAATTAAGTGTTTTAGCATGAGACATCAATATTCCACCATCTGTAACAGACTGAATGAATGTGAGAAAAAATAGTGTGGACAGTGGAGGTAGAAGGTGTGGTAACTTCCTGACCTGTCGATCAGAATGACTAGATAAATGATCTTTAAATCAAGAGAGCATGATCTACCATCACTTTAAGCATCTGTAGTTCTTTATATGACTTCATAAGCATCTAATTTTGAATCAAATTCCTTTCACCTGATTCAGGTAGAGCAGTTTCCCAGTTTCTGAATGGAAATCCAACTGACAGAGACTTTTGAAATGAATCTATTAGTCTCTTTATCTCCTTTCCTCTCTAACTACCTACTTATCTATTCCATACCTAATGCTCCTTCAGAACTCCCTGCCTCAGCAAATGACACTGCCATTTATATAGCTGCAAAACCAGAGACAAGGGGCAATTATCTACTCTTTCCTTTTCATCATCACCCCCTTCTCCCAATAAACCAATTACTGCTAAGTTCATATAACTCTGTTGTGAAATCTTTGTCATTTTGAGTGGAGTTGAGTTCATTCTTGGCATTTTCTTTTTGTTATGTTGCCACAAGGTATATGTAAAAGGATTTCCTAAAACTGCACACAACTACTGTAAACTCCATAATAAAAGAAAAGAAACAAACAAAAATCATGTATTACATGGAAAAATACCTGGAATCTGGAATATAGACTCCTTTGAATACTCTGAATCTACTCTGAATTAGGCCATGTTCCCATAGGATATGATGATTGTTTTAACTAAGCTGGCCAACCTTAATTAAGGATGGAAAGAATATAAACCAAATCATGAAATATAATGTACTTCTCAAAACAGTTAACTCGGAAAATATTTTCAACATAGCTTCATTATTCAGTCTCCTTAATGTTATCCAAGTGATATTTATAATCTGAAAACATGAACATTTCACTCTTAAATATTGTCAACACCAGTACATTTCCTTAAAGATTATGTCCAAATATCCCAGCAAAACTAACCCTTAACTTCTTGCCTTTCACATATAATTAATCATTAGTTACCTGATAATGAGACTAATTCAAATAGCTACCACTTTATTGGGTTTAACTATAAATGTTAGGCAATATGCTAAATAAGGTGCACAAATAATCATATTTAACTTTCGTCAAAGCATTCATATTTATTTTTGCTAGTTAGGAGAGTGAGGCTGAAAGATATAAGGCAGTATGATCAATTTCACAGAGCTCCTGGGTTTTTCACTCTAGTCTTCTGCTCAATAACTGCTTGTTTCTCCCAAGTGCAGTAGAAAGAAATGGAAGAAATTTAAGAATAATATTGTCTGTTTATATTTTATAGGAGAAAATAAGTTCACAAATGTTATTTGGACCAGAAAGTAACCTAACAAGCTAATTTAAACAAATGTGAATACTTCTAAGATGATGAAGGTATTAGAGAAGACGGATACACATTTCTATAATTGAAATTGTTAAAAATACTACCTAGTGTACATATTTACTTATAAAAATAAAAGCGAAAATACAAGTGTAGTGCTTAGCATTATGTTCTCTAGCAGGCACTTAATGAATTTACTTTAAACTTTTATTACTACAACTTAATTTGAATTAATATAAATGTGCTGTTATTTTCAGCGAGTTAAAGTACTATTTCTGTATATGAATGCATTCTAATGATTACATACCTCATTATTTTTACTAAAAGCCTTACTTGAGCTTTACATAAATATATTTCTAAAAAATTAAGTATTTCAGGAAGTCACTGTGATATATATCAAAGTGTGCAATGTGTTGTTGTAAGTATTGAAATCTTATCAAAAACCAACCTTTCTTCAGGTAATTAAAAAGAAATAAATTCTGATTTACTGCTTTAATTCAGGTAAGATCTAACTTTTAATTTCTCTCAGGATATTCTCTGATAATCTAAGTAATGTGAAGAAATTGAGTACTTTTTTCTGCATCTTTGGAGATACACATGAATGCTCTTTATCTGGAAGCAGATATTTTTCATTACTTTCTTAAATAAGATGAAGAACAGACAGGGCTTCTCCCAGAGGTAGTTATTTTCATGATTTCCAATTTTAACATCTTGGGTATTCCCAGACCAGAAGGTACTGTGACACTTGTCCAGTTTTGATTATATCAAGCTAAGATTCCAAAATTGTGTTTCCTTATTTGTAAAACCATTAATCTCTAAAGGAGAAAAAAAACTTCTCAGGCAACAAAGAAAATATACATATCAAATTTCATTTAATTCCTTCAATAACACTTTAAATATTGTTTACAAATGCTGTTTTGATTTTCTTTTTTTCTTTTTGGCTCATGTTTCTTTACTCAATGCCAGTTTAGGGGAAAAACAGAAAATCACAAGCATTCTTTTCGGCATACTAAATAACAGCTTAAATATACTTAAGAGAATGAAATAATAATACATTTTCAACTTAATGCAATTATTGCAATAGTTTGTCGGAGGTGATAATACACCTTATTTTTTTTGAAAATTAAAATCCTATCAAATAATTTATTACTAAATATTTAAGTTAGCATATTTGATATATTAAATATTTCTTGCCAAAATACATTTCCTATATATATGTATATATATGGATATATATATACATGAAATTGCAAGATTCAGTAATGAGGCATATATAATAATTTGAAACAATATAGAATTAAAAATTTTTATACAAAAAGGATAATTCAAAAGTGGTATCCAAATTATGTCTCTAATTTTGAAATATATTTTCTTCCAAAGACACAATATGAGCTAAAATAAAGTAGAAAACATAAAGCATTCCTGTCTATGCTGAACCATTTTTTCAAAGATTATTTTCTTTTTAATGGAGAATGAATGAATTCAATGAGATAAAGTCGCCTGGAGCCAAGCAAAGTCATGTTAACATTCCATTATAAAAGCTTTGGTATATTTAAGATCTAATTCCTCTTATAATTTTATCCGTTTTATGTACAACAATGATCAGCACTCTTTGCATTACCCTATGAGAACAGCAGATTGAGAAAACCATGTGTAAAAATGCTATTATTCTGTCTACAGTTATGTCGTGAAGAATAAAGTCCTTTATCTTTGATCCAGGAGGGTGCCTGAGTAGCATTTATGAAATGTGGGAATCTAACGTGTTAACATGTAGAGTAATAATTCAGATCCATCACAGTTCTTGATAATTCATGTCAAAAATTTACATACACTCATAAAGTTTGAAATGGGTTATGATAAAACTGTAGGGATAAAAAGAGAGAAGGAGAATAGATCAAGGGAAATTATAAATAAGGTTCTTCAATAGTATACCTAATGCTTTATCTCTTTTTACATGATCTCGATGACATTGTAGTATTGATTTGGGTTTTAGCAAATAATTATTATACAGTTGCATAGCTTTTAATGTTTCATGACCAATCAGGAGATATGATTAAATATCATATTTATTCAATTCCATGGTTGAAAAGGTTTACCTAGTATTACATTTATTTATTCTTTTATTCTCTTTTTAAGAAAATCCTTCCAAGGGGTTATCAAAATTGTAAGTGAGATACTAGAATTATTAAAATATTTTTCCCCCTAGGAAACTTATTTTATCTTTAGGAAATGTCTTTCATAATTAGAAAAAACCTTCTTATTTTTACCTACAATCGCTCTCTCTTGTATTTCTCCATCATACTTCAATTTATTCCTGGCTTTATGTAGCAAAATAACACACTTTGTAAAACATACATCTGTGCTAATGCGCATGCACACATATAGAATTTACAATAAGAAAAATCTCAGTTCAAATGCAGAAGAAGTCATCTTACTAATGGCATCATGCTACTGAAGAACCAGAATTTAACTGACCCTTAGCTGATCAGTTGTAATACTGGGATAGCAAACCTGTCCTTTATAAATCCTAGGGTTGTTCTGATAATTGAGTCTGTTTATATGAGACCTCTTGATGAGCACTATAAAACATGGAGTTTTTAAAGGCAGTAGTAGAGCTCTCTTGCTGTTATCATCTCCCATTTTTGTTTTACTCCAAACAAACAAACTTAGTTTTACTAACCATTTGGCATGAAAGCAGTTTTAATACCCTTTCATCACAGTGATATCTTTCCCCTGAATATGCTGAGCCAAGGACTGCTTCCCCCAGCCTAACACTACTTAAAATACATATTCAAAACAATTCAAGGACAGAAAAAACAACATAGCATGAATAACTAACTTTAAAACAATAATAATCAATCATAAAAAAGAACAAATGCATTTTACAGTTACTTTTCCAATTACAAATAATAAAATGTTATTTTAAAATACATCAAAGTGGTTTTAGTCTTGAGTTAAAGCCAAAAACAACAGGCTAGAATCAAGGATCCTCAAAGATTTATGGAATTTTACTTTTGGATAAAGACAAGATATAAAACATGAATACAAATGTAAATCAACAAAGAATACTGTTAAAATTCATGGTTTTATATTCATTCCTAGGTTCAAATTCTGACTCAAAGCCTGGGTTTAAAATCTGACATGTAGCTAGTCTATATCTTATTTTCTGCTCTCAGCCTATTGTAGGATATTATAATGATTACATGAAATATCTCAAACTGTTAAACTCAATGATAATCATGTTTGCAGTCAAGAATAGTGATATTATTATAAACTAATTGCACATCATTCCCTCATGTAGATATATTTCAAAATCACACAAACTTTGGACATTCATATAGCAGTACCTATTAATTGACTCTTTATCATCTTAAAAATGAAAAAATTGGAGAATTATAAAATGTATTCACCATTACAGAAAATTAGTTTTCACTTCTCTCTTTCAGCATTTCCATTTTATTTTAAACAGTTGTGAAACTGTCCCTCAAAATTGCTAAGGATTAAGAAGATTAATTCTAAAGAAATTCTTTTACTGCACAACATCAAATCATCAGTTAACTGATTGACCCTCAGCTTCTAGTCTATAATTTAGCAGACAATTTCATATTGAATAGGAGCTTTTAAAATGTGAGCAAAAATTTCAACTGCAGTTTTGATAATGTATTCATGGCATTTTTACTGGCAAACTTTGGGAGACACATATTTCTCTAAATAAATAATTCCTCTAAACTGAAAGCTGCTTTCCTTTTTTCTTTGGAAATACAGTCTATGTGCCTCATAGAACAAGTTTAAAATATAATAGTTTTATCAGTACAATCAATTTACAGTGCAGCATGTATACTAGCACTAAGTTTTGCATCATATCTTAGGCAAAATGTCATCTAGACTTAAAAATTTTAAATTAACTCTTGTTAAATTTGTATTTTGTGAGACATTTTTACTGCATAATGATAAAAGTTCCTGCTCTATAATACAAAATTCACTCTCTAATAGACCAGATGGAGAACCCAAATATTATTTTCTATTTAAAGCAAAAACAGAACAAACTCTCCTGTGATGTTGATGCACATTAACAAGATTTAAAGTAATTAGGCCTGCATTCTACTCTGAGGTAAGCTATTTCTTTCAAGGAGTCAGATTTTCCCAAATAAAAAAAGGCCTAAGACTAGATTTGTGCTACCCAAATTAAAGTTATTCATATCTTAGTCTTAGAATTTTTGAGGCATTCAAAATTATTTATTATCTTATTACTTAATATTACTTAATATTTTAATCATTTTGATTGCATGTATGATTTTTAAATGGAACCATAAATGGAAGCCCAGCATTACTTGCTATTAATAGAAAATAACTATAAAATTTTAATTAAAATAGATCTGGGTAGTCTTGCACATGCAAGATTCATTCTGTTGTTTGAACTCTCTTTAGGGAAAAGAAGATTAGCTCCTGTTAGAGTAATGTCAACTTGAACTAGAATTAAATTATCTATTTCCTAAACATAATCCAAATACTCAAAGGGGAGTTAAAAGGTGAATAAGACTCTTAGAATTTATTTCATGCAGTGTCTATCAGGTGCAGGTGTCACACCTGGACTGAATGATTTCTCATGTTTGCTCTCTCTAATGACCAATGCTCCTAGGATTTTCAGTGGCAAAGAAAATATAGGTGTGCTAATTATAATGATGTTAGTACTGGTAATTATTTAGTTATCCAGAATATTTTGCATTCCTATTATATGTTAAGCAATAATCAAAACACTTCATAGGTTTTTCCCATTTAATTCTCAAGAAAATTCTACGAAACAGGTGGTATTTACAGTCTGTATTATAAAGAATAGAAGACAGTGAGGTGGGGGTTGGGAGTTGAGGTATCCTCTAACAAAAATTAATATATAAATTTTAAGAAAATGAGTAGAAATTTGAAATTATTTGCTATAGAAAATTAATAACTAGTAATATAGAAATTTCTGAGAGTATTCTCAAATGACTTTAAAATTGAGATTTTTTTTTTTTTATATTTTGAGGATATTAAAGGCAAAAGTATTTCCTGGCATGATGCATGACACAACAGAAAAGCAAGTAATTGGAAAGGAAGGAAAGAATCAAGAAATGGAAAAGAACTTAGACGAACACTCTGTCAATTAGAAAATATAGCATGAAATATAAAAATGTCAGACATTTAAAGCTCAGAATTCATTGCAGTATCTGAACTATAGTAAAGAGTTGAAGACCTTGGATTTCAGCTTGCCATGTATTTTGACATACTAAGAATTGGGTCTATAAGCCAATGGGACGTCTCTTTATCAGTGACCCAGGATAAGAATTCTGGATAGCACTGGAGAGGTATACACAAGTCAGCTGTCTACAAAAAATTTCATTTTAGATAACATGTGAACCATTATTCTTATAGCGAGCCATTTATACTTTGGTTTTATGCATTGTAGGTGAATTGTGAACATGAACGTGAGATGAGGCTGATTTAATTTGCCTGGAATGAGAATGCTATAACAACAATGGAAATAGAGTTTCTGGATCTTAGCCAAACAATAAAGCAAATTGATGGAAATTTGTTTTTCATTATGTTCTGGCTTCATTTATACTGACATGACTATAGATACAGATCTCTGTGAATAGACTAACCAAAATTTAGTGCAAGTCTGTTTGATGTAAGAACAAAAATTAAAATACAGATGAGTTTTGGAATTCCAAATTGCTTTTTATCTGAGACTTTGAAACTCTTTTTCAGTTTTTCAGCAATATAAAATGACATCACTTGTAAAGATTTGCATTTTGAATAAAACAAAGACTGTGAGGTTTCTTCATCTCTAAAATCCAGGAATAAAATATATATGTTGTTTTAATTAACTGGAATTTCTTGCTAATTTAAGCTAATTATTATTTTTTAGAAGAAATTTTTTTAGATAACCTTTATCTTTCATCATCTAGCTGAAATTTAGACAAAAACCCAGAGATAAAGTTTCTCATGAACTAGAAAGGAAGAATGGCATGAACTAATTAAAATTTCTTACACAGTACTCATAATAAAACTGAAGTCCCTCCATTACTCACTACTTTTCTTATTTTAGACATTAGTCTAATGAGAATTCTAATATGGTTTCTTAAATTACAACAAAAACAACAAAGGTGGAAATATCCAAAAGAAGATAATTTTGCAAGGAGCAGAAAATTGACGATTGTAAGACACAGAAACTAGAAAATTAGAAGAGATAGTAAGAAAGAAATCCTGATAAAGTTGAGACAATATGTCAGTGTATGACTTTCTGAGCTATTTATTAAGCAGGCATGCTTTAATTTTGTTAAATTCAGAGGGAAATACATGTTCCAATTAATAAAATAGAAATTTTATAGTGACAAGAGTCAACATGTTTTCTATTTCCTATGTATTTTCACTGTAATATGAAGTATTCATTGCAGAGTACTCATACTGAGAGAGTAGCTGGTAAGATAATATTTTTAAAATACTGATGATATCTGAAGCATTAATTTCAGGAGTGGCAGTTTGTGACAGAGCGAAGGTTACTTCAAAGAGGGTAGAGACTTATTCTTTATCTGACTTTATCTGGAGTAGAAATAATATATGAAATAAAGATTTTTTTTTTACCTTATTTGAGACAGGGTCCATGGCATTTTCTTTTCTTTTCTACTGCAACAACATTACACATCATACTCCAAGTGTCATATGTTTGAAATACGTGATGGGTAGTTATTATTTTGGCAAAATATTTTTACATAGAGATTTGTTCTTGTACAGTGATATAAACATCACCTGAGAGTTTACTTGGAATGTATAATCTCAGATCATACCTCACATTTCCTGAATCAGAATCATTTAAAAAACATTTTAAGTAATATCCCCAGTTGATTTACTATATTTACATCAGAGAGGCACTGTTTAAATAGTGGCATAGAGATTTCGTGGTAACTTGATTAAAAGTCACTGTATATTTCAACATTTTCCTAAGAGAATAATTATACGGTGCTTCCTTGAAAGCTTCAGGGCTGCAAAGAAAAACTTTGAAATGAATATTTCAGAACAAAAAAACACACCATTATAATTTAAGAGATCTCATCCTGAAAGACATAGCAACATAATGTTTACTGATACTACATTTAGCAGCGAGAATACATTTTAATCTTTATTCAGAATATTTTCTTTAATATGGTAGCAATATTTGTATGGCTATAGTTCAACTTAAAAATGGTAGAATAACAACCTTTTGGTATTCATGTTGTATTGTACTTTGTTTTCTGACTTGCCACATAAAAGGGTGATCCTTCGTGTTTTGTTGTTTCTGAGGGATGAAAAAGAATGGTTCTCTAACTGCTTGTTCTTCAAATAAATAAGAAGACATATTTCTATTTAGATATGATTTGTATCCGAAGATATAATACTAATATTTAAAAAGTTTAAGCTGAAGACATAGTAGAGAAAATTAACAGAACAGAGGAAGGAGGTCTTATAACCGAGTCATAGAGAAATCCAGCTGTACAATTCTTAAAGATCTTAAAAACAAAACTTTGGTGATTTATATTTATACTTTATTTTTACTTTGTAAATAAACTACTATGGATTTAAGACAGAATATGTGTTACATGCATTTATTTTATTTCTGTATCTATATAGAATAATTATTTGAATATCATAGAAAACTGAATATGCAGTCATAGCATTATCAAATAATTTTGTACACTTTTATTCATTTGATTCAGACAGTAGTTTAAATTTCTTTAACATTTCTGTCTCTTTAAAAATATAGACTCAACAAATCAACAAGTATTAATTGAATATATTGTCTAAATGGGTATTCCACTGGATCCTGAACAAAGAGGTCGTTTACAAGACATGTATTTCAATTTTTACGTACTTTCTGTCAGGTACTAGAGAGACTATTTTGCTTTTGAAAGCAAGGGAGAGTGTATTCACCAATAAAATAATATTAATGGTATCTCAGGTAACAGATTAATGGAATTTTAACATAAAAGGAACTAACTTTTTTCACTATTTCATTTGAAAACTTCATGGTATTTCAATAAAATCATTAAAATACTGGTAGTACACAAGATAAACAATAAATGTACAAAAACCGTGAAAACTTTGAAAGGGTGGATGTCATTTCTAAGATCAGTAAAAACAGTTTACTATTAAAGCATTTTTGTCAGATTATATATAAATATCATAATTATTTTCATCATACCCTTTGAACTAGTCAATTAAGTTGTATCATGAATATCAGCACATAAGACTCTCCGTATTATACTATATACTATTTTAAGTTCTTAGGCTCTGAGTTAGACAGCTTTTTTTGCAATTAACTTCCACGATTGGTTAAATTGTAATTATTAAATTGCACTTCTCATTAAGAGTGTACTAATTTCTGATGAGATGTAGTTTAGATTTGGTTTCACTTGATAAGGTTTAATTCAAAAACACTGATTGGTAATTAAAGACATTGCTCTCTATATGGAGCAGAACACTGTAACTGAAGGCTTTCTGTCTCCTTTCACTTTCTAATTTCCTTCCCCTCTCCTTGGAGGGAATTGTTTTTATCTTTATCTAAAACAGATCCACTTAAAAAGCTTGAAGATTTTGATGAAAATCAAACCATACCACTAAAAAGTTAGATATATTGGGCAATGTTTGTACCTTATCTAAAATATAATGCTATTTTTTTTCTTGAATTAGTAATGCATTTTCTTATCGAACCACTGTGATTCTGAACATGAGGGTCAGGTGTTTGAAAAAACCTTATTTGAAAGAGTAGAGTTAAAAATATTCCATTTGAGCACTGACTGGTTTAGTTTTATAACCTACCCATTCTTGCAATGGTAATAGGGGAAAGATAGTTCCAAAGAGTATATAACTGCAATTAACATGGTTTTAGCTTGACGCCAGAGTTCTTCAATGAATCGGAGATTTAAAAAGTGAATTTAAAGGACTTCATGGCATAAACAATCGAAAAAATGGTTCTATGTCAATTGATTATAATCTGAATATAAAACAAATATCTGTTTAAATTAATCATAACAATATAATTGAAATATATATTCTGCAATTGTATTTTCCAATTGTAGGGCAAAACATTATAAAATTGGATTATAGACAATAATTGCATTGTGGGAGAAACCACCTGCTTTCTCATATACATTTAATGTGTAATGTTCTTCATTATACCTTAAACAGAATATTGCATATTTGAGCACTTATTTTAGGTATTTACTCAAAGGTCTCCTTGGTGAGGTCTGCCATGATCACTTTATTAAATGAAAATTTTCAGAATGTGACATCACCAGTATAATAGAATAAGTAGCTCTGGATTCTCTTTCTCTCCTGCACTTATATAACAATTCAGCAGCAACACAAGGATCAATACTCTGTGAGAATTCTAGAAACACTCTTAAAAACCCCCATACTTCAGGAGTGTGTGAAATCAGCAGCATCAAAACTGGTGGAACAGATGAAATGAAACCAATCCTTGGGCAATTAAAATAGAACTGAGATTACAAATAGGGAACGAGACAGAGAGAGGGGTAACTGGTGGTAGATTCCACAGGACAATGGTGATTTGGTGGAGGGCAGGGCATATTGACATATATCAAAGGAATGGGGAAACTGCACATATGGTGAACCTATGCAAATGAAATTACTGTAATGTGCAAAGTCAAAGTTACCTCAATTTTAAAAATGGCAAATAAAGCTGGTAGGATAAGTGGAGATACACTCCCACCAAAATTCACACCCTGGCACAGTGTTAGATGATAAAGAGCGAATGCTCAGCTTTTCTCTAAACAGTAAAGGTATAGAATTGTATATCGAGGGCTTGAATTTGCTCTGGGTTTGTTCTGAGTTACTGGATTCTCACCTGGCTCAGAATTGACAAAACCTTGTATACACTAATATTTCAGGCTATACAATAATAAGTAGAAATATATATTTTTATATATTATATACAAATATATTGTCTTTAGACACTTTTCCTTTTTATAACATACAATATAGCTATTTGTACTCTATTATATATTGCATATAAAATATATACTGTATATTTCTATATATAGTCATATATAATAAAGAACTATCTAAAAAGAAAATTAGAGCAAGAATCTGATTTGTGATAGTATCAAAAATAATATTTAGAAATAAATTTAGTCAAGGAGATTAAAATTGTACATTAAAACAATAAAACATTCATTTAATCAAACAAAAAAATAAAAAGATATTCGGTATTCATGAGTTTGAAGACTTAATATTATTAAAATAATCCTACGGCCAAATTTTTCTGCATTTAATACAACCCTGTCAAAATTCTAATGGCACATTATACAGATATAAAAATATTATGAAATTAATTGGAAATACAAAAGACAAACAGCTAAAATAACATTGAAGAAACAAACCTAAGCTAGAGAGATGACACTGATTTATTTATATGTTACAAATTCATAGTTATTAAAACTGTATAGTATTAGGATAAGGATAGATATTGAGACTAATGAAACAGAATGGAGAGGTCAGAAGTAAATTTATGCATTTAAGGACAACTGGTCTCTGATCTCTGTGCATAGAAGCACAATAGGGAAAATAAGGAAATGAAGATCAAATCCACAATGAGATATCACCTCATCCAACTCAAAATGACTGTTATTGAATACAAAAATGAGTGATAGAAGACTGGCAAAATTTTAACCCTTTTGTACACAGAGGAGGGGAAGTAATGTGAAGATATATGCAGGTTGGAGCGATCTGGCTATAAGCTAAGGAATGCTGAGAATTGCTAGCAGTCACTAGAAGAAGCTCAGGGAGAGTTATGGAAGATATTCTCTCAGAGATTCCAGGATGAACCAGTCACATCAATGCCTTGATTTTGTTTGCCTGGCCTTCAGAAAATGAGAAAATTCATTTATGTTACTGAGTCACCAAGTTTTAGGTAATTTGTTATTGTAGCATCAGACAAGTTTCATCTTTCATATATGGGCAAATTTTTCCAATAATAATTAAACTGTCATCCACAGAGTTAAAAATATTTCTTCTCTTTAAATGTTCATTTCAAAGACTTAGCTGTTTTGTTACTTAATTAAAATGACCTAACAATGAACAAAACTGACAGTAACAACTATTGAGAAGTCAAAATTGTCATCTCCATCTATTGTAGAAATGAAAAAAGTTCGCTGCTTCCTTCCCACAAAGTCTGTGTTGGCATGGTAAGTTTTGGTATTACAGTGACTAAACAGTGTATTAGCTACTGAGAATGGAAGACCTTCAGAAGAAATGAGATCAGTTTTAGAGGAAAAAAAAGCTGTTTTCTCCACTATCAAAGAATATGGTGAGAAATTTGTGACTCCACTATTCTTAATCTCTCCCTATCCTCTGCTATACACTCAGACAGGCTCTTTTCAGCTTTCATGCAAATCAATATAATGACATGTCCTATCACTTCTAATATTTTAAAGCCATATGATATTTGTCCATGATCCTTTGTCACCGTTCCCACAGCAAAGCTGCTCAAAGTGTTTCCTGCAGTTTGTGGATCTACCACTTCGATTTACATTTGCTCTTCACATCACTCCATAATCTAACACAATTCCTCTCCACTTCGTTGAACTTGATTTCAAGATCACAAAGACCTCATTGTTAAATTTAGTATAATGGTCATTCCCATTAGCTTAGTTGGGAGGTGTGGGGAGGCATGATTTACCTGGGTGACCATTCTTTTCTTAAAATACTACCTTCTCTGAGATTCTTTTACAAAGTACTTTCTCACATAATGGTTTTAAGCAGCATTCCATAAACCTGATCATTACATCTGAAATGACTTGGGGCTCTATTAGGAAGCCTCACTCCTCCTTTCTTTTTCTATTCTAGTCACCCATTCCAGTGGAAATAAATTTCAACTCTAGTTTGGTGAATCCCAAATGTCCTCTACCTTAAATATTAGATATCTAACGACTTACACGTCCTTTGGGTGTGACATTCCCTACATCTATAGGCAAATGCTCTTAATTTTACCTAGAGACTGCATGTTCTCATAGGGTTATAGATTGTGACACCTTCATTTCAACATATGAAGTCTGACTACAGTCACTTAATTATTACTTATTTTGTCAAAATTCTTCAGAGTTCCCTTTTGTTGTCTATGCAAATCTCCCATCATTCCTTAAAAATCCTTGTCATACACTACTTCTTCATGCCCAGCCAGGAATGCAAATAAAACAGACAAAAAGTTCTAACATTTGTAATAATAACATATATAGAAAGTGTCATTAGTCTTTGATTTGGAACCAAAAGTACAATTAAACTGAGGATAAAAGTAATTTAAGAAATTGTAATCTCCCATCATAAAACAGCAAAATATACAAGTATAAGAAAACAACTTTGAGTTAAAATGAGAAATTAAATAAATTTATGACAAAATTTTGTAATTTAAACTTTATTTTATAAATGAAATTTATCATTGATTATTTATTTAGAACAAGATTGTCTTCCAAGTATTTTATATACATTTAACTTTCGCAATAGCATTGTTAAAATTGATGCTGTATTCATCCTCATTTGGAAAGCTAAAAAATTTAAGTAGAAGGTAAAAGAAAATGTCCAAGTTTAAACATCAAATATTGCTGAAGCCTAGTTAAAACCCAGGATCTTGGATCCAGAACTGGTATTTAAAAATTTGTCAATGAATTTTATTATATTCATTTTAAGATTACATCTTATTTTATAATTGTATTTTTATATTTATTTGTCTTATGTTATGATTTATGTACATATTTCATATTTAAATATTGTATGCCACTTGTCTAACATTCTTGTATTATTAGTTTAAATATATATTCAACAAAAAGATTAATATTGCTTAAATATGGAACCTTTTCTCTCATGAAATATTTTGAGGGCAGAAGTCCAGATCTGGTGAAAAACTCCATGCTTACTCAGAGATCTGACTCCTTTCTTATCTCTGTTCCACCATTCTGGGACAAGCAGTTAGACTCAACTTGAAGAATAATGACTGGAATCCATTCTGAACCTCAGGGAGGAGAGTGGTCCTCACAGATTAATTTTTCTTGTACTACAACTATCTCATTGACCAAAACCAGTCTGTGTTTTAGGTTTTCATATAAGCATTTTGATACTCAAAATGTGAGAGATTCTATAAGCAAAAAATAAAGAGAGACTAGATGTATTCATGAGAAAATCAATTTCTGAGATACTGTCACTATAGCTGGATCAACAAGATCACTGAATATTTCTGCTTTTCAACTAAGTTAAGATCCATTATTAGAAAAGTGGTTGGTTTCCAGATAGTTCTGGAAATAAAGCTGAGTATCAGTCATACCATCTTAAATGTGTTAAACTATAATAACCTATTTATGGATAGAAATTTGTATTATGTGCCAGTAGTCTTAAGGGAATTATTAAGTAAATATTAATCTATATGGTAAAATATTTTCTCTGAGGTATTAGATTATTTTAAATGTAACTCTGAATCATTGCAGAATTGTGTTTTTTTCTCCTGTGACTGATCCATAAGAAAGAACTACAGACTTACAGTTTCAATTAAGCATTATGAATACTTCATAGCACTTTAATCATTAATTATACCAAACATTTCCTTGAAACAATTCTGATTTTACAAATGGGATTGCTGAAGAATAGTAGGTGCCCATTCTTTGTAAGAAATTCACTCCATTATTATTAATCCTGAAAATATTCTTGTTAGTAGGTGAACTGCATACGAGACTTTCTAATTACCTTAAGTTCCATTAAAGTATTTTAATGCTTCATTAAAGCTGATGGATGATACACACCTTTGATTATTCAGGTGCTGATTAGTTGTGAAAAATACTTAAACCACCAAAGTGTCAGCTAAATAGAGGTTGCTTCTTCTGACATGTTAAGGCTGTGCCTGCGAAGAATAGAAAAAGTCAGTCTTAAAGCTGTTGTATTTAAGAACCAATTTTATCATCATATTTTGTTTCAATATTTCCACTATCGGAAAGAAATAACTCTATATGTCAATGGGCAACATGACCAAAATAAAAGAGGTGAGAAAAATGATTATGAAATTTAACTCATAGAAAAACATTTCATAAATTGACATATTCCCTAGTGTCTGATTATTGGGAACTCCTTAGCAACTAGTAATCAATGAATAACATGCAATTAAGAATCCAATTTTGAAATATTGCTTGCTCCAGTATGCATTGGGCTTCCCTGCTGTTTTGTGTTCTTGAAATACATGTGTGGTGCTTTTGCCTTTGTGATATCTTTCTGTAGGATGATTCATATATTGGTTTTTCCCCAGTGTGTATTGAAATGGTCAAAGTCACTGGCATCATTTATTTTAAGTGGATTCGTTAATTAAAAGGGTATATTTATATTGCTTTTGTGAGGTCCCTATGTCAGAATGGTTCAAGCAAGACTCATAGTTGACAAGGATTAGAAGGATTCTCATTTTTCTTTTGACTCCATGAAGAGCTTAATGTCTTTGCTATGTACATAAAGTTTGCTCCATTGGAGAGGTTTGTTGTATTGCATATTTATAGTAGTTTAGGGTATGTATTAAGAGCTCAGGTAATTTCTACAGAAAACAATTTTTATAAACATTTGCAGTTCAAACAATCCTTCCATTGTCTTGAAACCCACAGAAGAAGAGATGTCGCTAAGCTATATGTTTCCAAGGCAGCCTGAAATTTAATTAATGTCCTTACATTATTCAATAAGCATAATACCTTGTGAAACCATTAAGATATAACTTGAGAGAACAGTTTCTGTCAGGATTAGTAGTTAAAATTGCTAATTCTATTTCCAGGTTGCCTAGTTTCAAACCCAGTTCTATCACTTACTAGCTGTGAAAAACTTCTTTTTTCTTCTTAACTTCATTGAGGGCTAATTGAAAAATAAAACTGCAAGATATTTAAAGTATAACATGATAATTATATATGTGTTTACCTATCTCTCATCTCTGTGCATATACATACACACAGAGATGAGAGATAGATATATGATCCCTAATACCACCAATTTAATTAATACATTCAAAATCTCACATTTGTTTTTGCTTTTGGTCTTTTGGTGAGAAAATTCAATTTTAATTTCTTAGCAAATCTTAATTATTTAATACATTGTTATTAACTGTAGTAACCATGTTGCACATTAGATACTTAGAACTCATTAATATTTTAAGTGGAGTTTGAACATTTTTACCAATATCTCCATTATTTTTACTTATGTCTCATTTCCTCAAAATCACCATCATACTATTTTTTTTGAGTTCAACTTTTTTCAGTTTCACATATCAATAACACCTTGCTGTATTTGCCACTATCTAGTTTATTTCACATTCATGATGCTGTACAGTTTTATCAACATTTGTTAAAGATCAAAGGGTGACAAGGCTTACTTTTATTTAAAAAGATGAATGACATTGTAAATATAATGTGTATATATAAATACATACATTCATAAATATCACAGTTTCTTGATTCATTCATCTCTTGAAAAAAATTTAGTTGGTTTCATATCTTGGTTACTGTAAATAATGTTGCAATAAATACAAAAATATTGGAGTTTGGGCATCTTCAAAATAACAACTGTGTGGTATTTTATTGATAAATATTCAGAAATTGAATTGCAAGACCATATGGTAGTTCTATTTTTAAAATTTCAAAAGTCTCCAAACGTTGTTTTCCATAGTAATTATCAATATCCATTGCCATTAAGAACATATAAGAGTTTCTCTTTCTCCTTATTCTCATCAGCATTTATTTTCTTTCTTCTTGATAACCAACATTTTAAAAGGTATGAGGTGACGATACCTCACTGCACTTTTGATTTATATTTCCCTGGTGATTACTGGTGTAGAGCACCATTTTTTGTAATTATCAATCTTTGCATATCTTCTCTGGAAAAAAATTTAGATATTTTTTCTTGTTTTTTAAATTTCATTATTTGTTACTTTTTTCTTATTAAATTATGTAAGTGTCTTGTACTTTTGGATACTAACCTCTTACTGAATATGTAGTTTTCAAATATTTTCTCCCATTTGGTACGTTGCTTTTTCATTTTGTCAGTAGTTTCCTTTGTTGTGCAGAACCTTTTAAGTTAGAAGTAGCACTAATTATTTACTTTATTTTACTTGTCAAATCCAAGACAAATGTCAAGGTGCTTACACCAATATTTTCTTCCAGAATTTTTAGGGTTTCAGGTATCATTTTCAGGTCTTCAATATATTTTGAGTTGACTTTCATATATAGTGTAAGATAGAAGTTTAGTTTTATTCTTTTGCTTGTGACTTTTAAGTCTTTCCAACATCATTTATTGAGGAAACTAAACTTTCATTATTCTGTATTCTTAACTCTCATCCAAAAAGAGTAATATTTATATTGGTTACTTTCTGGGCTCTGTATTCCATGCTATTGATTCCATGTTTGTTTTTATACCAACACCATAATGTGTTCATTACTATACCTTTGTAATATTGTTTGAAGTCAGAACATGTGATGCTTAATGCTTTGTTTTTTCTCCAAACATCTTTGACTTTCTGGATTCTGTTGTTGTTTTATATGAATTTTAAGATTCTTTTGTTACTATGAAAAATGCCACTGGAATTTTGAGAGACACTGCATGAAATCTATGTCAGTTAGGTAATATGGGTATTTAAATAATAAGTCTGCCAATCCATAAACACAAAATATGCTTTATCTGTGCAGTCTTCTATTTCTTTAGTCAGTGTTTTAGGAATTTTCTTTATATAGATTTTAATCTCCTGGGGTACATTTTCCTAATCATTTTATTCTTTTTTTATGCTATTATAAATGGTATTATTTTCCTAAATTGTCTCTGGTAGCTTATTTGTGTATAGAAATTTAATTTATTATATTTATATATTGATTTTTTTTCTGGCAACTTTATTGATTTTATTTATTAGTATCTAACAGTTGTTTGTTTTTTTTTGTAAATCCTAGGCCTGTTTTATATGTAATATCATAGTTTTCACATAACCAATTTTCTTTCTCTCGTTCTGATTTGGGTATCTTTTATTATATTCCTTTGCCTAATTGCTCTTGTTGAGATTTCCAATAATACGCTAAATTAAAAGTAGTGAGATTTGTTATCTGTGATTTGTGCCTGATCATAGAGAAAACACTTTCTGTATTTAATTATTAATATGATGTTATCTGTGAGCATATCATATAAAGTTATATATTGAGGTACATTATCTCTCTGTTTACTTCAGTTTGTTGAGAGTTTTCAGCACAGTCTGTTATAGTTTGTCAAATGCTTTTTCATCTTCTTTATGGTGACAATATCTCACATAATTATGGTGTATGATCCTTTTTTTGAATTTGGTTTGCTAATATTTTGAAGAATTTTTGCTTCTAAGTTCATCAAGAAAATGTGTCTGTCATGTCCTTTTATCTAGTATCCTTGTCTGGTTAAAGTATTAGGGTAATACTGACCTTGTAAACCAAGATTGCAAGCGTTCCCTCCCCTGTGAGTTTTTGGAAGAGTTTTAGAAAGATTTATATTAATTATTTAAATATAGAATTAACCACTAGAGTAATCTGGCATGGAAATTTTATTTTAGGAAGTTTTTTAAATTATTATTACTGATTCATTGGTTTCCTCAGATTTTCTAATTTCTCATTATCTAGTCTTGTTAGTTTGCATATTTACAGGAACTTAGCAACTTTATCTAGGCTGTTCATTCTATTATTGTATAGTGATTGTCTATTTCTTATTTCAGATGGATTAATTCTATATGATATATTTATGTGCTTCCATCTTAGGTGTATAAATACTAACTATAGTAAGTTCGCTAGATAAATTGACATTATACAATAAACTGTTTCTCTTTCTCCTTTCTGTCAGTCTTCACTGTTTTAAG